>JANHZU010002326.1:130595-141342 GCA_032468055.1 Acrochordus granulatus | reverse complement strand
AACAGGCATCTGGACTGGATTTTTCTCAAGTCGAAGACGTTTCACCTTTAATCCAAAAGGCTTTCTCAATTCAATTCTTGATTTCTTTTAGTATGTTTTGTATGTTTAAGATCAATTAGGTAATCTATATCATTTGTTTTAATTCATGAATTTTAGACATCATAGTACTTTTTGAATTCATTATTTTGCTAGCTTTAAAATGTGAGATTGTCTTACTATGACTCCTTCCTTCCTCCCTTCCCAACTCCCTCCCTGAGCCTCAGAATGGATAGAGAAGTAATGGGGTGGTGAAAAGAAACACCATTTCCCTCCTTTCTATTGATGGCAGAGCACCTTTGGCTAAGTCAGAAGGAAGTTCTCATAACACTTTTAGAAACACAGTGTCTAGCAAATCTTGACCAGTATTGGTAGACATGGGAGGGACTGAGTTTCAGTTTTGCTATATAAGGAGGCAAAGACTGTGTTATGTCCTTAAAGAATGGCTGATGAAGTTCTAGCTGCAGAGAGAGAGGCATGAGTGAGACATCATTGAAGTGACAGTAAAGTTAGTTAGATTTCTCTCCATTAAAATCAGTAGGAGCTATACGGAAGCAATGTAATCTAAAATCTAAAAAAAAATCTAAAATTTTTAATCTAAAAAAGATTTTGTGACCACGCACCACAAGATCTACCTCTGTATAACAAATCAGTTTATTACAGCGTTCTCAATATGGGATAACCTTTTGAAAAGTGTCACGGTATTTCAGCGTTGTTCTTGCACTTAATTCAAAATGACGATTTTAATCTTTAAGGTCTTAAATAGCACGAAGAAGATTACTTGAGAAATTATATGAATTTTTCCATTAATTCCCACTTCTGAAACAAACTACCTAATACATGAGTCATGATTTCTGGGGCTGAGATGATTCTAGAGTTAGATTCTAACTCTAGACTTAATAGAGTTACTGTCTGCAATGCTGTTTGAAATAATAAAGGTACTGTATTTGGAAACATTTACTCTCTATTTAAATTTGGTTTACTAACAGAATGAGGTGACTTGATATTCATCTAACAACAAACTATAAAACTAATATTTTAATTTGGAAATTCAGGAATAGTTTTATAATTTTGCTTTTTTGATGGACACTTTTAATAATGTATGGTTTTATATCACCAAATTCAAATTGTAACTTTGTTTTTTATTTATGTAGTGAACTTTTCAGGAAAAATGTACACTCGCTTTTGAAAAATAAGATATGCCTGGAAATTTGTTTGAATGAAACAAAATCTTTCTGTGCTATAGCTTTAGGCAATTCTTAACAGCCTCTTGTCATACAGGACCTTATTATCTGTTCACAGGCTGTGCATATTATGCTTAAGAGGTTTTAGCTACAGGAAATACAAGTCATTTCATTAGCTATAAAAATAATTCTAAAAAGTAAATTGTCACACACTTAGTTCAGGGTTGGTCATGTTAGAATTATAAAACTTTATGCAAAGTCCAAATTTCTTTCATGGTTTCTTTGCTAATAATTAGTCTCTTTACAATGCCTAGTGTAAATTTTAAAATTTTTTTTTTCAGAAAATATAATTCTGAATTATATTTTGGAAAATAGCAATGGGTTACTTTAAAGTGAAATAAATATTCATTGAATGAATTTTAGAATTATGATCGTATTTGAAATTACATTTCCCACTAGAATAGAACCTACTTTTGTTTATTTATTCATTTTTCTGTTTTATTTTTATTGTAGAGTTATAAAGTTTATATTTTATTGAAGAGTTTGCAGGATAAACTTCTTTGCTAGACAGTGGTATTTCAGATATTATAAAGCATTGCATCTGATTGAAGCTATTAAGCTCTTTCATGCATGTAGTTGTGAACTGATGTCTTTCATTCCATGGTCTATGGTTAACCTTGCCTTCATTTTGTAATTGATTTGTTAAAATTTAACTTTACAACTAGTGAATGACTATTTGTATCATCTTTATCCATTATTGAGGCTTATTTGTGTGCATAGGTAATCTGAATATAATATAAACAGAATTGAAATGTGTGAATTATAAACTGCAGTTTCACTTTGCAAATAGAAACAAAGTGATTGGTGAGCATATGAAGTTCAGGATATTAGGAATGGTTTTTAACAAACTTATTACTCATTAGAAAAGGTGGACTGGTGTTGCTGTGAACCTCTTTTAAATACAGCTTATACTGTTCGCAATTTCTTTAATTCCTGATTTTATTTCCTGTTGCTCAACTGGTTTTAATTCCTTTTATCACTGGTAAATATATTTTTTTAAAAAATCCATGGTGTCTCTATAAGAATGAAAATGTAGCATTATATGGTATGCTGATATTCTATTATATAGTAACACCTAGCTAAATTATATTATGAAGCTAGTCCCTTGGTATTTGGTTAATCACTAAGTATTTACTAGTTATAATTAATCATGTATATTGTCTGTATATATTCTCATTAATCCAGGTCATGTCTTATAACAAACAGCAATTTTTTTTTTTGCAAACTTTTTAAAAAGCAACTGGACTTTTATTATTGGATGTTACTGGGAAATGTTTCAACTCCTATCCCGGAGTCTTTCTCAATCCCATATGAAAAAGGAAAAATGGTAAGGAATATATACTTTTCTCAAAAAGGGGCAGAAAGCAATGAAACAGGATACACATACAAGCTAAAAGAGAAGGTTAGTAGTAAAGATTTTGAGAAAAAAATAGTCTTATGGTTTCAGCTTAATCACTTCAGGGTCTGCTGAAAGGTTGTTTTCCTGCAAATGTGTTACAGTCAAATTGTAAACAGGAGACAATTGAAATCTTGTTCCTCCCTCTCTATTGATGGAAGGATTTAATGTTTTTATATATATAGGTTCTTTATTTCTCTCAAAAGCTGGTTGCTTTCTTTATCAAGAATTTGAAGTTTGCAGTCATGAAAGTCCATGGTCTTTAAGATGTAAATGAACTACAGATGTTTCTAAAAAATTATGCTGTTGAAATTTTTTATATAGAGGTTGTTTGGTCTCTGCGGTGTAAAATTCTGAATAGGTTTCATTAGATTGAACAGCATAAATGACATCTGTCTGTTCCTGCTTTGGGAATCTTGTTTTTAGGATGTACTAATTTATGTTTAAGTTTATTCATTGATTTGAATTGAACTCAAGTTATGTTTACTGAAAATCTTCCTGAGTTTCTCATATATACCAGCAACACATGGAATGGTCACATTGCTATATCTGTTAAGATCTTCTTTTGAAGCAGATGAGGAAAGGTTAAATCTTTTTTTGGCAATGTGGATAGCCACAGTTATTGAGAGCTTTTTTGATATGCATTTTTTGACCTGCCTTTTTAAGAGAGTTTGTCAGAATTTTTTTGCAATTTTGCTACAATCATTTATACTGCATATTTCAAAAGTATTACTAAAATAAGAAATCATCCACATTTTTTTCAGATAAATATGAGAAGAGTTGCTAGGAAGAGAGCATGTTGATTTCCTGTTGCTAGGAAGAGAGCATGTTGGCCTTGAACCTGTTATAATTTGATGGATATGGGGACAGAAGAGCCCATGGAAACTGAATGTTTAGTCTTCATAATATTTAAAAGGTTTTAATTTGTCTTTAATTCCATTCTACTTCATTTTGACAATTTTGGAAGAAATTAGTATCATTCTTCATATTAGTCTGAAGTTAGCAGGGCAGCTATACTCTAAAACCCTGCCTCTCCTTAAAGCAACAGCTTAGAAACTGGGAAGTCATGAGTTCTAGTCCCACTTTAGCCATGAAAGCCAGCTAGGTGACCTTGGGCCACTTTCTCTCTCTCTCAGCCCAACTCACTTCACAGAGCTGTTGTGTGGAAAATATGAAGAGAAAGTTGTGTTAAATATGTTCACCATCTTGAGTTATTTGTAAAAATAATAAAAGTGGAATACAAGTAAATAAATATTGTAATCCACCTGCTATCTGAATTTCTTAGTTGGAAAACTTTTATTTACAATATTATTGTATATCTTTTTGAAAGAACTGACTTTAGATTTATGGTATTACTACAATTTGGTCACAGGATATTTATTATTATTTTTGGTGTTGGCTATATTTCATTTGTAAAATAGAAAATATTTTGAAAATCCTTTGCATAAAATTGTGCATGATTCCTATTCCTTTGTATCTTTAGGCAGCTTATAAATGAATATTTGATCTTTATTATCTTTACCTGCCCTCATCTTTGAAACTTTTAAAAACTATTAACTTCATAGAACTGTGATCACAATATGGGAAAAACAGGAATTTTTACAAAAAAGTAATATGTATATTCTTGGGCTTCAGAATATTCTTGAACTGTTACACAGTTTTCTTTGTATTGATTCCTCTCTTTTTAAAAAAGTAATGTAAAATACTGGCTTGCCAAGTATTTTAATTTACTGCTTCTCAAATCTTATGCTTTATGCACAAAATACTTAAAATATAGTAACTAGATGCACAATCTGTAAGAGAAACAATTGTTAAAATTCTTATGGTAGAAATGGTTCAATCCAAGCTTCTGAGATCTCTGCTTCAAGTTCTTTGATTTGTTCTAACATTTCTAGTTAGAGTTGAGAGGCATTTTTGTTGAGGCCTATCTAAAACTCTGATGGTTAAAATACTGGCTCAAATCTGTGAAGCAAGTACTAATCCAATTTGAATGGATAAACTGCGCCTGTGGAAGGCACAGTTAACATCTGTCTAGTCCATTGTGGCACTGACCTACCTATGCTCCTAAGCTGTCATGAATATATCTATCTGCCATTCAATATACCTAAATACTTGTACTACATACTTGTACTCTCACATAGCATGACACTTAAATTTGTATGTTTAGACAATTTGACCTCAAGGTAGTGACTTGCAGAGGCCAGACTGTGCCCACCACCCTGCCTTCCTGCCCCAGCCACTCTCAGAGCACATCATGGAGGAGGTGGTGGAGGGCGAATGCCCTGGATCTCTACCTCCAACAGTTCTGCAAGATCTCTGCCTCCAGCAGCTCTACATGTTGGTCTCAGAATCTTTTTTGTTATCAAGATGGCACCGCAGATGGCAGCCTCGGTAAAGTGAGTTCTTGCACTTTGTTTCAATTCAACATTTGCTTTGCAACTCTTTGCAGAATACATACTCCAGAAAAAACTCCTGAACATTAGAAGGCATACTTTATTGTTGAATATCTAACTTCATTTATTGTTATGTTATTATTTTATTTACTGTTGTCTTGCAAGCATGCTGAGAGCTGCTATACAGGAATCAAATTCCTTGCATGTCTAACCTTGCTTGACCAATAAAGTATCTGAATATGAATTAGACAGTTGTACATGTACTTTTGAAGTGTTCCTGTAATGGAATTATGATTACCTGGATGGATTCCAACTAGAAGTTGAAGCAAAAGGTGGCCAAATTTTGTGCCATAACAATGGCAGTCAGAAACAGTTGGCCCTGAATCTATCACAAATCTGTTTAGCTTTTGCTGTGCTTAGGTTTTATCCTGGTATTTTGTTTACCTATTTTTTTAATGCATGACTTTAAGTTATTTAATAAATTAAAATGAAAAAAGTCAATTTCTTTGTTGGATAATATTTCAGAATATTTGTTTGTGGCCTACAGATCCCCATTAAATGATTGTAATATCTTTTTAGTGGATATGATTGGAAGTTGTCATACCCAGTACTCAAAGCAGTCATGGGTTTACCTAGATCAGATTGCAAAAGGTTAAGAAGATATCTAATTAAGATATTTTCTAAACAAAAATGAAACTAAGCAAAAGCCAACACAGAACATTACATCAAAGCTAAATAAAAAGGTCTGTAGTAACCACTGTGGTCTTCCCTACCATTTTAAGTGGAAAAGTTAGAAATAGTGAAAAATTCTTAATTTGTTTTCACTATTGTAGCTAACTAATTCAAGTCAGCAAGATTAATTCTTTTTACATCCCATTTTATAGTACTGATTACTTCATGATATGGGGATGGATATCTTTATGTTTAACAAGATAGGAAATTATGAAGTAATTTATGACTTTGACTTCTAAGGTTTTACATTGTTACATACTTCTAAGATTTTACAACTGGACAAAATAGTACTTCAGATATTTTTTCTATATTCATACACTTTATATATACATTTGTGTACTTTCCACACTAGGCATGTGAAATTGCAGAAAGCTTTAAAAATCCTCCCTGGATAGTAGCAACATGTTGCAATAGGTATTGTAATTCGTTGTTGATTTTTGAAACAGACCTTATGATTAGTGTTATCTAAACAAGTCTAAATGTAGAAGCAAATATTTACAGTTAGAATTAGTCAAGAAGTTAACATTGTATTTTTCTTGAGCATGGAATTGTATTTCAACAGTTAAACATTTTTTTAAAAATGCAGGCAACAAAGTAGAATACATATGCCAATATAAAATAATGCCTTTCTTTTTCATTAAATCATTTTACGATCCTCCTTAAGCTATAGCTAGGTTCAAACTTTTTGGTTTAATTTGGTGTGATGTCCATGCAAAGGAGGAATAGGTGATATTGGTAACTTATGAAGGTGCTATCTTAAAATGTACGCTTTACATTTCTATATCTTACATTTTTTTCTCTATTGTATGGGATGATAACATATCAAAATCAGCTCATCAGGAATTGCTTACTTATATAATGTTCTACTCTATGCTAAAAAAATTGTCCTCAACCTGCAAGATAGTTTTTTTTAAGATTATGAATAAAACATCTAAATTTAATAAATAAATAAATAAAACTATAAAAGAAAAAACATGGAAAAAAGGGTTTTATTGTGTAGATTTGAGGGACGGCTATTCATATACAATGTGGAATATAAGCTTATTAACTTGTTATGTTGATTGCTGTCAGAGAATAGGCTAGAAATGGTTCTGCCAGACCAGGAATTCTGGAAGTTGTAATTCACGCTTTGTATTGAATGAATGTGATAAAGCAGAAATAAAGAAATAGATAGATTAGATAATTCACTTAAACATCTGTCTGTATATATTTTAGTACCGCTGAAGACACATAGCTTAGGTGAAATTTGTTTATGATTTCTGTAAAGCTGTGACTTGCAGAATGAAATTGTAGTGCTGTATTTATTTTATCCATCTGGGTTTGTCCTCTTGTAAAGCAGCATCCAGTAGAATGAATCCCCCCACCAAGCCCGGACAGTTCCTAAATTTGTTCTGGGGATTTAGGAGACACTTTGAAGTGGGTTTAGTATTCAGAATGGGATATAGGAAGCAGAAAAGCAAGAGAAATTTATTTACTCAGATAGAGTCTCATCAGGATTAACTAAGAGCATAGTGAAAAAAAAGATTTTTTTAAAAAAAA
Organism: Acrochordus granulatus; assembly: GCA_032468055.1. Taxonomy (NCBI): domain Eukaryota; kingdom Metazoa; phylum Chordata; class Lepidosauria; order Squamata; family Acrochordidae; genus Acrochordus; species Acrochordus granulatus. The sequence continues at coordinate 134,002 of JANHZU010002326.1, read as the reverse complement.
TCTTCATTTGTGGGCAGAACACTGATAAGAGACAAAATGAGTTCTCAATTTCTTTTAGTGGAAAGATATGAAAAATTCCAGTTCTTAGTTTCTTAGGGCTTAATCCATTCTGCTAGATTGCCTCAGTATCAGTACAGGCCAGTGATGGTGAACGTTTTGGTCTCAGCATGTCAAAAAATCAAAAATGCCAAAGTGGACTTAGTTGGTGCACATCATCACCCCAGTTCTCTCTGCCTTCCATCAAGGCCATCCTGAACAATGCCACTCAGTGACAGTGCCAAAGCTGCTTCTGAAGTGTTAACTACTGGTTAGTGCCAAAAGCTGGTTCTGGTGTTAACTACTCTGGTAGTTAATACCAGTGTTAACTACCAGAGTTAACACTCTGGTAGTCCAGAGTGTTAACTTCAGCTCTGGACTACCACTGCCATTCAAAAAGGCCACCTCATGCTGTTCCCAAGGTGCACTTTCCCCCACAAACCAGAACTCTCTAGGATCTGTTGCATGCTACTTATCTTCAGGCAGTCTTTCTGTTAACAGGCCCCTCTTGCCTACTAAGGCCATTCTAGTCACATGAGACCTTCATTCTTGAAGCAGCTTTGGAGAATGCTCTTTCATGGCATCTGCAACCTTCAAAAACTGGGCAAAAGCACATCTTGTTCTTGTGCAATTTTTGGAGGATCCAGAAGTCCGTGAGAAATGGCCCTCTTGCATGATTTCCAAAGGATCTGGACACTGCGTGATAGCATACCACATTCTTGTGAGCCTCCACAGTTTCCAAAAATCACATGAAAATGGGGTGCACTTTCAAGAATAGTTGTTGGGTACCACATGTCATAGATTTGTCATCCCTGATATAGGCCATTTTTAGATGGGAAGCCTGAATGATGTTTCCTGAACTCCTATCCACCTACTACAAAAATGACTTCAAGGTATATTTTCCTGCTGCATTTTCAAAGTACTACAGGTAATCTTCAGATTGTGATCACTTGTTCAGCAATTATTCAGAATTACAACAATGCTGAATTTATGTACCCATGACCAGTTCTGTTGCAGTATCCCTGCTGTCACATGATTGAGTTTTGAGAACTTGGCCATTGCTTGCACTTACAATGGTTGCAGTGTTCCACAGGCACATGATTACCATTTGTGACTTCCCTTGAGAGGTTCCCACAAACAAAGTCAACAAGGAAGCTGGTAGGGAAAGTTGCAAGTTGCTTCTGCTGCTTTTTCTCCCAAGGAGCCCCTCTATGAAGTATGAGATCCTAGGATTTTGTACTCTGTAACACTTCCTGCCTGCCCATACTCCATAGCATTCATGTGCCCCCTTTTCTCCTTGCCTGCCCATTACCCCCTTGCCTGTGCTTCCTAGTGTTCATTTGTTTATTGCCCATTTGCAATAAACCCTTGCAGTTTATTTCTGTGTAAAACTGTTTTTACCAACATCAGGACAATAATTTAACAAGTGAGTACATAATAAAGAAACAGGGAACTGGGTGGGTACATTTTTATTTTTCTTGTGCTTTAGCCTTGGGATTACTGGAGCAAATATGTCTGATGCTAGAATGATTTCAGTGTCAGGCATGAGCTGGAGCTATTGTTTAGGATCACAGAAGAATTTAAAAGCATTAAAATGGTGTGTTTATTTGCTTAGATTTATATCTTACCTTTTTATCTATTTTATCCCAACAACAGGTAAATTGGGCTGAGAAAAAGAGTAACTGGTCCAAAATTACCCATTAAGCCTCTGTGTCACAATAGGTTATTTGAACACCAGTTTTTCTGGCTCTGATCCAAAACATTAACCAGTATACCACACTAGCTCTCCAATCCAAAGGCTTCCACAAGCTTAATGTACTCAGCTTTATTTTGGAAAGTATCCCAAATATAAATGCAAAGCCTATGATACTTGTATTAATTTGTTGGAAAGCAGTACAGTAGTTTCATAATTGTAGAAGATTCTGACTTTATTTTTAACTCATCTCTTCTGCCTGTCACATATCAACATTTTGTTCTCTTCTCCCCAACACCAGAGACCCACCACAGGCAGTCCAAATTTTGGCCTCCCCTGAGTGAAAATGACTTAATGTTCCTTAAGTGACTTATTTAATCTCTGCAATAAATCAGAAATTCTCTAGATAAACATTTATTGCTGAGTGCAGATGGTTTTTTAAGTCTATCTAGGGCTTGTATTCTCTCCACTTTTTGAGATAATTTGTCTTCTATGATGCTCCTTTTTTCAACAGTATTGCCTTATTACAGTTTCTGTCATGATTGGAATTGGTTATATTCCTTTTTCTTAATATAAGCAAGTAGCAAAACACTACATTCCTCCTCTGTATCCAAGTTAGAGTTACCTAGTTGATGGCTGTGTTCCACAGAAAAGAAATGAAACTCATTAATTAGCATAAATAGTAATTAATTTGTGTGCCCTTGCATCTTTTCAGTTATGAAAATATGCATCTAAACAAAATTAATAAATAAGTAATAAAACACATGCTTCATATAGCAGATGTTATTTCTTGATCCTGTAAATCTTTTGCAACAAAATTTTGCAACATAAAGATTCTGGATCTTTTGCAACAAAATTTTGCTTTCCTTTTGAGGGGTTGAGTGAAATTACAAAATTGCTTTACTTTTTTTTATCCAGTTGGTTCTTCAAGCACTTCAGTGTAGGCTTTTACTAGTGAAGCAACGATTGGTGACAAATACGAATTTAGCCATAATGCAGTGAAGTAAACTTTACAAAGCTGACTGTTCTCTTTCTTGCAACTCTATGATGTTCATTTCATTTAAATTCATTTAAATTGTTTTATTTAAATTATGTCTATGCCTCATGGATTAAAGCACAAACTCCCACATTCTGGCGGAATGCTGTTCTCCATGACAGGTGCTGCCAAACTGATGGCGCACGCAAAACAGAGACTATTGGGGAAAGTTGCAGTCCCATCCGCATTTCCCATCTTTGCTGCTGCGAATGTAGTAAGATCTTAGCATGGTTCAGACATCCCAATTGTTTATGGATTGTTGAGCACAATTAGAATGTTGACTGCACACTTTGAAGTTGTCATAAAATTGCTGCCAGGAGCTCATTATCATTTACTCTGTATCAATTTAACAGAATGTGACTCTCCACACAGTATGGGTTGTCATTATTCCTTCTTATTTTGGCTTGCCTGGGGTTTTGCAGAATTGGTATTGTAGTATGAATAGGGGAAGCTAATATCCAGACAGGAGATTATTAATCTTGAATAATCTAACACATGGAGGAAGAGTAAAGTATTACAGTCCTGGCCAAAAGTTTTGAAAATTACACAAATATTAATTTTCACCAAGTCTGCTGCTCCAGTGTTTTAAGATCTTCTTGTCAGATGTTACTATGGTATACTGAAGTATAATTACAAGCATTT
>JANHZU010002326.1:114666-130495 GCA_032468055.1 Acrochordus granulatus | reverse complement strand
GCCCACTCCCTTGGCTGAGAAGCAACCCCACACATGAATGGTCTCAGGATGCTTTACTGTTGGCATGACACAGGACTGATGGTAGCACCCACCTTTTCTTCTCCAGACAAGGTTTGTTCCAGATGCCCCAAACAATCGGAAGGGCGATTAATCAGAGAAAATGACTTTACCCCAATCCTCAGCCGTCCAATCCCTGTATCTGTTGCAGAATGTCATTCTGTCCTTGATGTTTTTCCTGGAAAGATGTAGCTTCTTTGCTGCCCTTCTTGACAGTCAGCCATCTTCCAAAAGTGTTCACCTCACTGTATGTTCAGATGCACTCACACCTGCCTTCTGCCATTCCTGAGCAAGTTCTGTACTGGTGGTGCCCCAATCCCGCCACTGAATCAACTTTAGGAGATGGTACTGGCACTTGCTGGACTTTCTTGGGCGCCCTGAAGCCTTCTTCACAACAATTGAACCTCTCTCCTTGAAGTTCTTGAAGATCTGATAAATGATTGATATAGGTACAATCATTTATTGTATAAATATCCTTGCCTGTGCATCTGTTTTTGTGCAAAGCAGTGATGACCTGCACATATTGCAGATAACCATAGTTAACAGAGGAAGAACAATTATTTCAAGCATCACCCTCCTTTTAAAGCTTCCAGTCTGTTATTCTAACTCAGTTGGCATGAGTTAGAGGTCTCCAGCCTTGTCTTGGTCAACACTGACACCTGTGCTAATGAAAGAATCCCTGACATGATGTCAGCTGCTCCTGTTGTGGCAGGGCTGAAATGCAGTGGAAATGTTTTTTGGGGATTAAGTTAATTTTCATGGCAAAGAGGGATTTTGCAATTAATTGAAACTGATCTCATCACTCTTCATAACATTCTGGAGTATATGCAAACTGCCATCATACAAACTGAAGCAGCAGACTTTGTGAAAATTCATATTTGTGTCATTCTCAAAACTTTGGCCAGACTGTATATATACAATGCTTATAAAATTTTATCATGCAGTAATACAATCCATTCTAGAAAATTATACTTTATAGGTGTAAGTATATCCTAGGTTTTGTTTTGTTTTCTTTTTTCTGTGCTTTTGAGTCAGTCTTGATTCCTGACAGCTGCCTGGAAAGTCTTGCAGTTTTCTTGGAAATATTGCAGTAGTGGTTAGCCAACTTCTGGGGAAAGAAATTGGTGAGCTGAAGAGGGCTGTACAAAAAACAGAGCTAACAACTGCGGCAAAGAATGAAGAGCCAATGAGTAGAATGGATCTTCAAACCTTTCTAGACAAAAGATGGGAGATTGCCCACAGTTGTTCCAGGCTATTGCTCTTCATGAGAAGACTACAAGGCAATGGTCTCAGGTGGGTTTAGAGGTTTGGGAGAGAAGGGAATTGCCATTGTGGTCAAACCATAGTCAGTGCCTTCAAAAGGATACTGCGTATGCATACTTCTTTTTGCAACCACATTTGGAAACTGCTTGCTAACTATTTTGCAGCACTTAAAAAACTTTTGGATCAATTTAGTCTGAAAATACCAGATAAGTCTGCCTTCAATTCTTAATGAAAGAAAATTTTAATTACAAGTTTAAGAACTTTAAAAAATTGAAATTAACATTAAAAGCTATTTAAGACATTGATTTTAGAAAGATATAAATGGATTCAAAATCCAGATAAATTGAAATAAGATTTTGTAATTAATTAGAAAAATTGTTTCCCTGGAAAAGTCAAATTGTTTTGAATTTAAAACAAATAGTAAGAAGGTAAAAATTGAATTTAAGGGAAGAAAAAAGATTCAGTTAAATGAGAACACATAAAATTTACAGAATGGTGCAAAATATTCTAATACTGGAAAAATTGAAAGGCACTTTTAAAAATGGAATCAAAAGTTAATATTAAGAAATGTCAATAGCAATATCTATCTCTATAGATAGACTGTTTTTGATGTTATGGAAGAGAAACAAGTTTTACCTGACAAGACAAAGACTGAGTTAAAAGTGGATTTTCAAATAACAGGTTACAAAAATCACATGGAAAAACATCTTATACTGGACACAGAGAAAACAACTGTCTGATGTTTTAATAATTAAAAGGGACATGATCATTTTCTATATAGGTAGTCTTGTAAGTCAACTTACAACCAGTCATTTAACAACTGTTCCCAATCATGATGGCCTGTAAAGCATTGCCACATGTCATGAAATGGTGTGCCGCTCCCCAAAGTCACATGACCGCATTTTGGTTACATGGAAACTTATTCACATTTACAACTGGTTGCCAAATGCATTGCGATCATGTGATTGTAATTTCAACCTTCTCTGGGGAAGCTGCCAGGGAAGATTGCAGAGGGGACGGAGAATTGGAAGCCTGTTCGCCCAGCATGCTAAGAGCTTTCCCCTCCCCTTAGAGCAGGGAGGGGGAATCCTCCTATGTGCTGAAGGAATGGTGAAAGCACTGCTGGGCATCATGAAAGGCTGAGCAGGATGGATGCCTCAGAGCACGATGGCATTCAGCAGCAGCATTTTCTCCCCTGGAGTGAAAACCACGAATGAAGCCGATGTTCTAAAAGGCTGTGAGCTTCAGCATTTTAGAGTGCTGAGACTTGGTGGTTTCTCCTCTAGAGAGGAGAAGGACGCTAGCGGAGGAGGTGGATTCTGGAAGAGGAGACGCTAAGTGCCAGCTGTGATTGTACTTTCCTCTTTGGAAGAGAAGACAGTAGTGCAAGCCATTGTTGTCACATTAGTTTGGAAGTCTCTTCTCCAAATCACTCCTGAATCTTTGTGAGAATGGGTCACCGTAGGATGAAGTAAGATGACAAAAAGGACCACAGTGGGGAGAGCTTAGATGATGATCATTCAGCGAGGCAATCACGTGGGCAGTCTGCTTAATGATTGCAATGATTTATGACCACAATTCCCAGCTCAGTTGTGATTCTAGGCTGAGGACTATTTATATTGGACTTAAAAAGAGATTTGTTAAAACTTTGAAGAATCTCATGAGAAAAGTTAAAGAAGAAATAAAAATAATTTTTTCAACATTATTTGAATGGAATAAAAATTAAGATTTTCCGAAGTAAAAAGGAAGGAATATAAAGTTGATCAAGGTTAAAATAAATACATTGTTGTTTCTGGTAACCCCTAATGGATTTCTTATAACTTAATAGACTAACACCAGGACCAGAATGACAATGCTTTGTGGATTTGTTTATAGATATGACAGGGAATATGAGGAGAGGAGATCATTTGCTGTCAGTAAGAGGAGGTACTAAATTTGATTTTACTTGTGAAGAAAGTTGGGAATCACTTCTTTGTGTATTTTCTTTTTACTATATTATTTTCTTTCTCTTTTTTCGTTCTATTCTTTTATGTGTTTTTTTTATTTTCTCTTTGTACCTTTTAGTCTATTTTTCTTTTAGTTTGTATTACTCTTTTAGTTTGTATTAATTTTTGCTCCTGTAATTATAATTTTTAATAAAATTACTTTAAAAAATAGTTGGCTATTGCTTGCTTGGTAGATCTGAGAGTGAGTGACTGGCCTAAAGTCACCCAACTGGTTTCATGCCTAAGAGAGAACTAGAACTCATGGTGTCCCAGTTTTTACCTTGTGAGCACCCCCCTGACTTATTCATTGATGGCTAATTTCAGTGAAAATATGGTACAGTAATATATTTGCAGTAGTCAATCTCACTTGGCACATACATGTGAATATTGACATGTTGGTGATGGGGGCAACAAGAGTGGTGACTTGTCAGGAGAAGTATGAATTCTGCTTTTTGTCACTTTATGCACTATTGATATTAGAAGTGACACTCTGCTTAATTTATTTTTTTAAATAGTCACTTAAAAAAATAAAGCAAATTTTAAGTGAGCACATGATTCTGTAAGGTAGAATAGCCTAGAAAACTTAAGTGGTCGCGTTATCTATTTTACCTACTCCATTTCAAGATTTTTCAAACTCCACTTCAAGCTCCCTTGGAATGATGTCCCATTTTTTAAACCCTGAACAAACCAATATTCAACTATAACAAAAGACTCAGTCCCATTTAAAAGGAGAGTACTTGCTATCCTTTATATTGATGAAGCATTAACTAATGTTCTTGAATAGTAACCAGCAGTCACTGAATGTTTGGCTAGTAGCTGCAACAATACCAATGTAAGAAAATTGCGTAGTGCTTGTCTAGGTGGATTTTAAAATTGCGTAGTGCTTGTCTAGGTGGATTTTAAAAGAACAGTAGTTTGGATTTTGCAGTTGATCATTGTGTTTAACCCCTAATTGTATTTCAGGAAATAACATGTAAGTGAAACTGTTTGAGGAATTCATTAAAGATTAATGTGTTTAATGGGGCATGGTAACAGAAATTAAATGGCTTAGCCATAATTTTTTGTCTAACTTGTGTAGTTGCTGGTTCATTAAACTAATTCAAAACTTTGTAATTTCCTGTTATTCATTTTGTTTGACATTAATTTACTTTTTGTATTTTCTATTATAGAGTTTTAGTATATGAATTTGAATAGGTACTATTCAAAATCAGTGCCTTTTAAAATTCTGTGAGCTTGCTTTATTGTAGGAGATGTAGAATGGTCAACAGTACTTATTAATTCATAGATACAAGCAGACTTTTGTATCTGTCCACTCTAAAAAGTAGATTATGAAACACTTTGTTGAATGGACCAATGTACAAACAATATTTTTCATTTGGTCTTCTATGAAGGGTGATTTGTATGTTATTTTAATCCACCCATGTGGTTGTTTGGACAAGACTGAAAAGTATTAGCTAAGATATCTTTTATTTGAAACTTCTATTAATAATGAAGAGTGACTAAGAAAAACGTGAGTAAAGATTTTAAATAAGAAAAGTAATTCATTGTATTATATTGCCAAACTGAAATTATGGTAAGATAATGATTGTAAAGTTGATAGAAAGGTGTTATCCTCAATAGATGGATAATTCTTAGACATTTGCAGATCTCTATCATTATATTTGCTAAATGTTGCACTTAGAGAAACTTACCCTTAGTCTGAAATATTTGTAAAGTTGTGCACTAACTGAAACTTTTTAAATAAAAATCATATTCCTGCTGTCAGAATGTCATAAATGTGTTTACAGTGGTTCTAGGGATTCTGCCTTTTTGATGATAACAGCTGCAAGCTGCCCTTCTTATCTAAGCTGACAATATACAGTCTATCTTTTTCTCAGTTGGTATAATTCCATCATGATTTAGCCAACCATTATGAAAGTTAAATGTAATAAAATGGAGGGCAGCAACAGGTTTCTTTTAATAGGGAAGAATAATTTATTTAAAGCAGGTGGGTCATATAACACTAAATAAGAACCACCACAGCATTTTTAACTTCTTAAACAACTCTTTTAAGAGGTGATACATTGTGTGCTGTTTTGCTGTAAGATATTGACATTGCTGCTTAGCCTTAGCAAGTTATATGAACTTAACTAGCAGCATTATGTGTAGTATAAACCTAATTGTTTTCTTTTTTTCATTTGTAAGCAATGTTTTGAGGTATTAATCATGTTCTTACAAAATGACTTAGCAAGGAATTAAAATAATTCCAACTCTTGCAAGATTGTTAAATCTTGTGACATTTTGGTGACTTCATCCTGAAAAATCCTTTAAGAGGTCACAGTGGTTTTGATGGTCTCACAAAATATGTCAGTCCTCAAATTTGTGAAAACTTGCAAGGTCAGTAGATTTTTAAGATTTTGAAATCATATAAGGTTTCACTAGTGTACATATGTTTACATATGTAAAATATGACATTTTACATATGTAAAATAGAGATGTCAGCATTTTCTAGCCCAATTTTGCTGATTCCTGCAATAAACTGTGGCTTAGCAAAACAATCATAATTTGGAGAAGATGGCAGATACTTTGAAATAAGTGTGGAGAAGAATCAGAGATGGAAAGAAAAGAAATGGCTTAAACCACTTTTATTCATAATATTTTCACGACTGTATTATTTGTATTGAAGTCTATAGAGTATAAAGATGAGCTGATGAACAAGTAAATTAATTAGCTAATTTTGATATGAAATTCTACCTTAACAGGATTCCTTTTTATTACTTTTATTATTTTTGTTGTTCTGTCAGCCAGATGTTTATACTGGATTTTCATTTTTGTCTATCTGTCAAGCCCTTCCCAAGGACCTGGGGTAGGCAGATGCTGTTCTTAGATGTTGTGAAAGGTATCACTGCAGGATGTAAGCTGTTCCAAGTAATGCTGCCTTTTGCAATTGACTGATGGTGAATTTGTCAATGCAGATGGTATTCAGGTAGTGTTCCAGTTGTTTTATTATTATTTTGTTATTTATTTGTATCCTGCCTTTCTTATTTTTATAAACAAATTAAGGCAGCAAATGTATTTAACACACCTTCCTCCTCCTAGTTTTCCCACAACAGCAACCCTATGAGGAGGGTGACTGGCCCAAGGTCACCTATTGGCTTTCATGGCTAAGGCCATGGCTAAGGCCATGATTTCATGGCTAAGGCAGGATTAGATCTTATTACCCCCCAATTGTTAGTCTGTTACCTAACCACTAGATCAAATTGGCTCTTTGCCCTATATTTCTGCAACATAGTTAATAAGGTGGTGGATTTCTTGAAATGAATTGCTTGTTCTATGAACTATATTAGGCAGGGAAAACTGAGTTTAAACTCCCAAAATGGATATCAAAACTTCTTTAGACTGACAGTTGTAGGCTACAAGCCATTATTCAGGCCTTATATTGCAGTTAACAGTTTTCCTGTAATATAAATACTGAATGTTAGAAAATTGTACAAGTTTTTTTCTAGTAGTACTTAATTCCTACTTTAAAGAGTTTCATTATATCACTTTTTCAAGTAGGGAGTTTGGTGGACCTAACTGAAGATAATGGAAAGATTTCTATAAAAAAATACAAAGTTTTGAAAACAGGAATATGAATAAATAGAAACTGTTAAAGATTCTGTTAAAGATTAACAGAAAATGTTGCTGAAGTCTAGTGGTCACTGGAGAGGAGCAGTATTCATTTATTGAGCCATGGACTAGTCTTGTCATAAAAGTAAAAAGTGATCATATATGATGGATCAGTAAAATTTTTAGAACACAAGATGCAAAAGTCTCCTATTCAAAACATGTTCACTTTTTCAATGGGGAGGAAATTATTAAACAGGCTCAAAGGAAAAGATTAAAACCATTCTTCCTTGTTTTCTTTCTATTTCTTTGTCTGACTTTATTTTCACCTTATTGGTGCAAATCAGATTTTTAGTGGGCAGTAAATGAAGGAAGCTTCTTCAACTTAAGCAGTATTGTTTCATCACCTTTTAATGTATTCTTTTTCACTATTTTTGGATCACGTGCACATACATCTTCAACCCGCTGAGTTATCTTCAACCAGAATCCAGAAAAATAATCTATGAGAAGGCTCTGCAATTTGGAATCTATTCTGTGGTTTTAATGAACAGTCTTTTTAGAAAGTCTGGGTGTTTTCTGCCTTTGTTTTTCTCTTCTCTAAAAACAGTCTTTTTAGAAAGACAGAGTTTTCTGTCTTTTCTTTTCTTTTCTTTTTCTCTCCATCATTTTTGCTAGGCTTTTTTTCTTTTCTTTTTCTCTCCATCATTTTTGCTAGGCTTTTTTCTATTTTGAATATCATTCTTGTTCTCCCTATTTAGGCACTTTCTGTATCTGATCCAAAAATTCCTTATCTCCCTGACATGTTGAAAAATAGATTTTTTTCACCTTTACACCTTGACTATTATTTTCTCTTAATGAAAATAATATGGACTTCAGTATACTTTTAAATTATGTTCAAGAATTATAATAAAAATTGGTGAATGGGGGTAGGATCCAAATCTTTGTATTCCCAAGTATGTTCGATTTACAGGAGTACATAGACAGAACTACATATGCTAGGACTTCACAGAATGTCTTTCTCTCTGTGTGTGTGTGTGTACAAAGTGTGTGCTGAGAGAGAGTGACTGGCCCAAAATCACGCAGTTGGCTTTCATGGCTAAGGCAGGATTAGAACTCATGGTCATTGGGGAAAGGAAAAGAAAGCCTAGAAAATAGTGTGGTATCAAGCACTGGGAGTAAAGCTATAATAAGTGGACAGGATGTGGACTTATATAATCCAAAGTTTCTAGTATTTATACAAAGATACACAAAATTTGGAAAACATCAGAAACAACTAGAAGCCTTAATGCAGAAGATAAATATGATTTAGTAGACCAAATGAGACATTTTACTCAAAAGGAATAATGCAGTAAGGAGAAATGTTATAGAATTTTACATAAAGGAACTGCATACATGTATTGCGATATTGAGATCCATTAATTTTAGCAGAAGGATCTACCTGAAATCATTTGGATAAAAAAAAGTGGGGTGGGGAAAACAACAGTAATATTGTGCAAGTGTGTCATACACTGTCAAGCCAGAGAAAAGATCTGAATAATGCCCTCCTAGACTGATTACAGAACTTTTAGGGATAAAAAGTAATGGAGGATTTGACCTGTTATTAGTCAAAATTACAAGGTAACGGTCTTGCTGTCTGTTTCTAAAAGGTTGAAGAAGAGACAAGGGAATTGTTCTTGTAGATCTAATCCTAACCAATTGGGAAGAGCTCATTGAATAATTAACAACATAGGAATCTTAGGGTGGTGACCACATGATATATTCACAACAAATTTCAGGAGCAACAGTTTCAGCAAATTTAGATAAAATCTCAACTCAAAGAGATCAAAGAAGGGTTGAGAATGTATATAAAATAAGATACCAGAACTAAAGTTGCACACCGTTAACATGATGAAAGATAAGGAGGCACAGCTAAAGAAACTAAATGGGGGGGGCATAAGGATACTGCTATGAATGAAAAGGGCATGTCCAGGAACAAACTTGGATTAGGTGACCTTCAAAATGTTTAGACGCTTTGTTTGTATAACTCTATCAAAGCAGATTCACAAATTGAAGTGGAAACCTGCTTCAAAGTAGCTAACTGAACAGGTATCTCAAGAGGTCTTCCAAAGCTCCCTGAAGCATAGCAAAGATTGTATGTGTTTCTGTTTTTACTGGGATTTTTAGAACTAATTCGCAACACAATTACTTATTTTAAAAATAAAAAGTTTCAATGTAAAAATATGATATAAACAAACAATGATTCAGTGCAACTAAGTTTCTGAATAAACATATCACAATCCCTCTTGTTACTAACATCCTGGCTGTAGATCTGAGATTTTCAAGGCCTTCCAGAAAACTCAGGAGAATATTCTTCTATCAGGCAGATATGATTCCTGGTACCAGGAGATGACACTGTTTCAGATAAGGGATCCAGAGTATATGACTCTTCAGGTTCTAGTAGGGCAGGCAGAGATAACAGCAAGTCATTTTTCATTGTGTTGAATCTTGTCCACAAGAAATGAAAATTGGCTTGGTATCTACTCAGCATGAGAGCTACTTAGGCCAGTTCCACAAGACAGCCAAGCTTTCCAACCACTCATTTCCCTTCTAACACCCCAGAAAGCACAGTAATTAAAGGGATCAAGACACAATGTTACAAAACCTCAGAAGAAATAGGTAAGAACAAATGTGTCAGTACAAGTGTTTTTTTAAATGGAAACTTTAAATATTTGAATTATTTTCTTCCATTTAAGGAAGAAGTCCCTGCACTTTTCTTGTCAAGGTGTTTCAGAAGTGGTTTGCAATTGCCTCCTTCCTTGTGCCAAGAGAAAGTGACTAGCCCAAGGTCACCCATTTGTGCTTAAGGCTGGATTAGAATTAATGGTTTTCTGGTTTCTAGACTGATGCACTCAAATATTTGAATAGGATACCGTTACGTTTTGAAATAGTTTCTTGTATGGAAACCTTGGAGACAGCATAGTTGTGCCTTCTTCAGTGTTTGGTCTCATTTCTAAAATATGTATAGGTGTATATTAAAACAACATATTGCATTCATTCTACCAAAGCTATATTATAGTGAAATTTTGCAGAAAATTCTCTAAAAATCTACTCTTCTTTCTACTTTTATTCCATTTTACCATACAGGTATTTTGAAGTGTTTTCAATATAGGGAGTACAGGGTATATACAAATCATGTGAATCTCAAAGTGGCTTAAAGCAAATTACTATTGAGTTTTGAAACATAAATATGCATCAGATCATGCTCTTTTTCAATATCTAATGTCCAGATTGAATCAAGGTTAATTTATGTAGGCCTCTTACTTATTAAGGCATGGTGGCACAAGCGGTTAAGAGCTCAGCTTGCTGGCTGGAAAGTCGGTGGCCCGAGTTCAAGACCCAGTGTTGCCATGCAACAGGGTGAGCTCCTGCTGTTCTGCCTTAGCCTCCGCCAACCTAGCGGTTTGAAGGCATGCAAACGCAAGTAGATAAATAGGTACCGCCCCTTCTGGTGGGAAGGTAACAGTGTCCGTGTGCCTTCTACATTTAGTCATGCTGGCCACATGACCACGGAAGCATGCTTGGACGAACACTGACTCTTTGGCTTGGAAACGGGGATGAGCACCGCACCCTGCTAGAGGCAGGGTCATCTTTACCTTTTATTTATTGCATTCAATATTGTTAACATTTGTACAGTTAGTTGAATCCTGTACTCTCCAAATGTTTTGGACTTGAACATAGTCAAGATGGTCAGAGGCAATAATTCCTATTGGGGATATATACAGATTTTAGTACCCATATCTGGATATTCAAAAAGCCTGTATGACATTCAGCTAGTATTCTGCCATAGGATACAGATGGCTCATGGACACTGTAAATAATGACAAATAATAATATTAAAATTCACAATTTATAATTTATAATAGCAGGGTACATTTGTCTAGGCCATAATTATTACTTGTATTATGTATCAGATGTACTTTGCATCGGTTCTTCTGCAAATCGAATGTAAAATAAGATCCTTTAATGTTCAGTTTTAAATTAAGACTATACCTTTCCTCTGTATGGATACTACTATATTAGACAGACTTAATACATAATCTTAAAGGAGAAATTAAATAGAAAAGCTAATATAGTTTAATTTCATAACATAGAAATATATGAAGAAAACTTTAGTTGTATTAGACAACCCAGAGAACTGTTCTACATTAATACATGAAAATTCCTCAGAAGATTATTTTTAGGTGATTTAGTAAGATAGGCATTTAGTATATCAAAGCATCGCCTTCAGTTCAGTTACACTAGACACTGGCCAGGTGGAATGCAGCTGTAAGTGAATATAAACAATTTTATCTGCAAAAAGGCTTCTCACAAATGTGTCACTGGAGCTTGCAGGGATGCCTTCACCCTAACTTTTCCCAACAAGGGGAATGATTGACTTTGAATGGAGCTCCTGGATACAAATCTGCAGATTCCATAAAAACAAAGAAATAAGTACACTTTGCCACACTCAGCAATTACAGTATACTCACATAGATAGGCACTTAAACGCAATAACATTAACTCTTCATTTTCCACCATCAGAGCTGTCTGGTTTTGCTTCATATGCTTTGTTTCTCTGCTTGGTTCTGTGGGAAGCAGGGGCTTCTTAGGGTAATCTCACCAACTTCTCAAGGATCAGCAATAATTTCCAAAAATTTGTGGAAATTGTGTTCTAAAAATTTTGATTCCAGGTTCTTTTTTAATATTAACTAAAATATTCATGTTTAAGCAATTTTATGTCTGCAGCTTTAATTAATTTGCCTCTTTGATAGGTTTAAAATTGGGTGAATTTCTATAAAAACCTTACACATATAAAGAATAAAAGGAAACCTCAGTGTTTTCTTTCTTCCTTCCTTTCTTTTTTCTTTGTATCTTTTTCCCAATTTTTAATAGCAGGAGTTGAGATACAAGCACATCCACACTTAAAATAACCATGGAATAAAGGTACAGGACCTTATGATTTTTTTGAATATAACAGTATACTTGTGTATCACTAGAAATGCTGAGCTAAATATATCCTTGTAACTGAAATGCTAAACTTCAGGACAAAACTCTATCCAATACACTACTTAAACGTTGAAACATAATTCCATTTCATTAATGCTAACAAAAGAGAGAGTATTTACAGTCATGTTGGTAGATATTAAATTCACTTATCTGATTTTCCTTTAGAATTCGTTTAATAGTTATGACACAGTGTATATACCAAGAATGACTTTTAAGGAAAAATTGCAGTACTGTCTAAAAAGCACTATTAAGTTATTAGATCCAGCAAAAGAAGTCTTAGAGAAATTTTTGGAGGTAACAATTTCTAAAAATAATAATATACTGACAGTAAGTTACCTCAGTCATGCCAAATTAGAGATGAAGAAGTATAAAAGAAATCTTTGAATTTTATTCTTAATTTTAACATGGAACATTTTTGTGCATGACTGTTCTAAATTTGTTTGATAAAATGCTAAAAGGAATACTGAAAGATGCAATTTAAAAAAAATTCCATAAAGTCAAAGATTATTTTTGCTATCTTTATGATTCCTCTACTAAAATTTTGCAGTACAAATAGTTTCCAGTTAATACATAAAAACATCAGTGTAAATTCTGCAATATACTTAATGTATTTTTAAAAACAATCTCTTGAAAAAACATGAAATTCTTCCTCTGCCCATATTCATGAAGTAAAACAATTCTGTATCACTGCCTGCCTGTTTTGTCTTTGTTACTCATCAAAACCATACATGAGATACAAAAGGTTAGTGTCAATAATTACTTTGTACTTCATTAATTATAACAAATTAATAGCCATAATACCAGCAGAGTATCACATTGAGACTTGGCTTCCTTGGAATTATATCCTAGTTGCTGTAAGGTATTTTAATGACTATTTTAGGCAGACTGTACATGTAGTCAAAACCTATAGTGCTTGAGTTGGTACCTTTTTTTCTCCAGAGTTTTTGCCTTCTAGCTTTGAAAGCCCTTCTTTGGTAAGATGTGCTTTTGCATGTATTTTTAAGTTTATCTTTAAAATAAGCAGTAAAACATATGCATTCAAAACTATAGAATGTCATAATCATACATAGTCCAAAATATTTTTTTAGATAGCATGGTACTTGTGAGAGCAAGTTTGGTGTAGTGGTTAAAGCATTGGGCTAAAAAAGGGAAGGCCGTGAGTTCTGTCCTGCCTTAGGTACAAAGTCAACTGGGTGGCCTTGGGTTAGTCACTTTCTCTTAATTCAAGGATGGAGGCAATGTTAAGCCATTTCTGCAAAACCTTGCCAAGAAAGCAGTGAGAACTTGTCCAGGAAGTCTTCAAAAACTGGGCACAATTGGACATAAGAAAAACAATATTTGTAATAGGATGATCAGATTCAAAATTTGGAAGAGAACAATTATATATATTAGAAATCCAATCACCAATATATGTTTCTAGCACTTCTATTTATGTAAAATACCAGAAATGAAACAGTGTGTGTTTCATAAATGTATTTCAAGGTGAAAATCATAAATGTATTCATAAATGTATTTCAAGGTGAAAATCATAAATGTATTCATAAATGTATTTCAAGGTGAAAATCAGAAAATAATAATGAAGCTTCTTACTGATTTTTTAAAAATTTTATATTAAATGGCTATATTATTATAATAAACATTTAGTATGCTGTAATTAATACTTCTCAGAAAGGTGTTTCTCAATTTCATCTCAATAGAATTTTGTTGTTTTCTGCACTGGATAGATGATGTTTTTATTAATAATGTTTGACTTTATAGATAGTGAGAAGCTCTTGCAGCTGGATGTATCTTTGGCAAACTGAATGTCCTATTCCTATTTGTGTACATTGTCACTATGTATGATTTATGGACATTTATATTTATTTCATTTCTATTACTGTCCATAGAGTTCCTTCATAATTTTTTCATCAGTGGACTCTGCTGAGATTCTTAACTGAGGTTATTCTAACCTTCTTTATCCTTTCTACACAACCTAAATTTTTAATTAGGCTTACCAAAATTTTAGCTGTTCAAAGAGCAAACTGTGTGCATCACCAGATTTCCAAGAGTAATTCAGTAAACAACATTACTGAATTCTAGTCTATGCTCTCAAGTTGAGAAATTCAAGCTACAGTCATTATATTTGTCATTTAACAATTTTGAATGTTACAGATTTGAACAGAAGTGGTTGCATTTCTTCCTTCATAAGGCAGATTCAGAAATCTGATTAAAATGTTAGTGTACTTATATGACATTTACACAGAGCTTGTATGCCATTTTTAATGTGACCTAATTACAAGTTTGATTCAAATTTACAATGTATATGTAAATTTGCTGAGGAGCATGCTTGAAATTTAGAACAGATACTGGTCAGTTTTTTGCAGCTGCTTTTATATGGCATCTGGAATGCATCCAGACTACCACTGTAGTGTAAACAGAATAAAAGAAAACTACAGTAGATGAGAGGGATTCCAGTAAGTTGTGTCATCAAACTTACAGAGCTAGCCTAAACATTCAGGTATTATGAGGAGGTGGCTTTGAAGACTAGAACTATCATTTTCTTAATTATTTATTGTTTTAATAACAACTGTAAGATGAGGCATCTTCTTTCATGAATTCTTTTGAGTTTTGTTCAGGTCAGCCTATAATTTGAAACACTTGGAATTGTAAGGTCTGAATATTTAATTTGTGAGTTTGCCATTCAATATTAGTATTTGGTTTTATTTGTACCTATTTCTCCCAGAGGCCCCATAGTAGAATCATTTTGAATAATCAAAAATAAACAATAAGTGATAGAAATTAAGAAGAGAAGTAATGAGGAACACTTAATTCAAATGAACAGAGAAATAACGAAGTAATTTTTATTTTATAGGAATTTAGTAAACAGAAAAGTGTCATATGGAATCCCAATATAAGGACTTCCATAAGAGAACAGCTCTTGTCCTGGATTACATCTCATACTCTGATGCAAAATAGATTGGAGCCTTCTATGAGGATATTAGTATGTGAATAGATTCGTAAAGCATTGGCATTTTGAAATATTCTGTACTCAGATATGTAGGATAATTTTCCTTTAGTTGTGTTCTCTATCTGTATTGATCTATTTCTATATGAGATGAGGTAGAAATTATACTTCAACAGCTCTGGATATTATGAAGTTTAAGAACACTAATCTTGTACTAATCTTGTAAATGATGAAAATGTTCCTATTACTGATCTTTTAAATTAGCCACCGACATTTTAGGAGATATGGCAAACATCAATCTTATTTTTCTATACAGTATTTCAAACTCCTGTACAGAGTACTATTAATCAAGGGTCTTGATCAAAAGAAAGGAATATTGCTATGCTCCCATATAATGGTTCCAGCTAAAACTAGTGGTCTTTATAAGAAAACTGGTATTTTCTACTCAGGACTTAAAGACAGAGTTGTTAGTCATGTCAGCAAGTGACAGTTCTTCAAGTTCAAAGCCCAAAGCAAAAGACAAAAATATAATTAAATTGTATGAAAGGTGGGGAAAAGAAGCACAGGAATTAAATAATAGTGGGCATCAGGAGAGAAAAGATACACATGATTTGTTCCAAAAATAATTACACTAAAACCCAGTAAGAAACAAACTTGTCTAAGCTTGATCATTCTAGGAAATTAATCTTGTGCTGGTAGTTTTCTCCTGCACAGTTTGAAGAAATGTACAAGAACATCAGCTGTTCTGGACTTGAAGTTAATCCATAGATAAGGCTTAGTGAAGAAGTAGAATTAGCAGGTAAGATTTGACCATGTCATGCTGGGTTCTTTATTTAAGGAAAAGTCCCTGACATAATTTAACATGTATCTTGGACATAAAAACAGACTCACAACTGTGGTATATAGGAACTTAGGGCAGAGAGGTTGAGAGCAAAAGGACTTCAAGATGGGAATCCCTAAAGGAAGATAT
>JANHZU010002326.1:66802-106851 GCA_032468055.1 Acrochordus granulatus | reverse complement strand
CAGCCAATGGTCGCTCCTTTGTGGCGTGCTGCAGGGCTCAGTACTATCTTCCCTCCTTTTTAACATCTACATGAAGCCACTGAGTGAGATCATCCATCACCATGGGATAAAGTATCATCAGTATGCGGATGATACTCAAATTTATATCTCCATTCTTGGTGATCCAAGTGATGCTGCCACTGCCCTTTCTTGGTTCCTGAAGACTGTAAGGGTCCAAATGGGGGGCAACAGGTCCTGTGGAACATTTTGCTCCCCCAAGGTGAGGTCCACACTCACTCTTTTGACCTTCTGAAAGGGCCTGAAAACATGGCTCTGCCAGCTGGCTTGGGGCCCCAATGGGGATATATCATCATGGAGGTGGCTAATAGATGAAGCTGATAACACCTCCCCTCCCCATATATACGTCACTTCCCCCTTTCTGTCTAGTTAATTTTAAGTTGTTTTAAATTTAATATTCATTTCTAATTTTTTCTTATATCTTTTATTGTGAAACATTAAGAGTTGTTTTCTGAGTTCAACAACACATAAATTTGATAAAAAAAACCCTCTTGTTTAGATAATTGTACAGGTAATCCTTGACTTACAATCATTTCTTCAGTGACCATCTGAAGTTATGATAGTACTGTATGAAGGGACTTAAGACCAGTCCCTAACGTTACAGCTGTTGCAGTGCCCCAGTGGTCATTTGGATGCTTGGTGCCTGCCCATCCTTACAACTATAGGTGCATTTTAAACTCCTCCATTCACCTATCTCCCCATCTGTGCCTTTTGGGCCCCTGCACTTTGCAGCCTCTGCTGCCCTAACTGACCTTTGCCATCTTCTTGTTCCCAATGCTGACCAAGCATGGCCCAGCCTGACCCTTCATATGGTACCTTCCCTAGGTTGCTCGTAGCAGTTTCCTCACAATATTTGGGGAAGGTGGCCTTATATGGCTCTTGAATTGTCAGGCTAGACATAAAGAAGGGCAGAGAACAAAGCAGTAGGGGATGTAGAGTGGCAAAGGTGGCTGGGACTGGGCTGGCGCTCATACTGGTTTTGCGCTGCACTGCAGCTCAGGGGCTCTTGTACTTCTGCACTGCTGGGCTGGGCCGTAGCATTCTAGGAAGCCTCTGTGCCTCAGCATGGCAAGCAGCTCAAGAGCAGAAGAGGTTCAATCAAAGCCCTTTTTGTGTAATGTACTGAAAAATGTATTGTGCTCTGCTGTGAAGGATGATTCTGAAGGTGCTGTGAAGGATGAGCATCAAGCAGGTGAACAAAACATTTTTCTTGTTGCAATTCAAGAGACAGTGCACATGAATCAAGGAAATTATTTTAGACTGAAAGTAGATTTTTTTTCTTTTTGATACTACTTCAAAAGCTATTTTGTAATATTTACCCAATTTCAGATTCGGATACGTTATTGGCAAGCATGGTAAGACAAGCAAGGAATTTGGCTCCAGTATTGTAGCTCTCAGTATACTTGAAAGGTAACAGTGAATAGAATAATAACATAGCAGTAATGAAGTTAAAGTGTGTATCCAAAGTATGCAGCCAGTAAAAATGGAATATTATCCTTATATGTTGATAAATATATCAACACATTAGACAAAACTTCTGGGTTAATTTCATGTAGTGTGGTTAAATATTATAAAATTTTGTAATAAATCAAAGTTGTATGATTGATCCAATGAATGACATCTTTATTCACAGGGTGAGTTTGACATCTTTGTAGAATGGAAATTTCTATTTTATTATTTTTAAAACTTACAATAAAACATCAGCATATATTATTTTGATCAGTTTCCTGAAACAAAATATAAACTCAATCATATTTCTGTCATTATGGCTACTGCTGGATTTCTAGGACGGTATGTGGGAATTACTTTGGGTTACAGGAGAAAGACCTTTGCCTTGGCTGTGGGTCTTCCTATTGCCTCTCAAGGTTATTCCCACATATCATCACGATCTGTAGCTGAAGGTCATGGCATAGGCATCTTTTCATGGCATCTTTGCATTATTTTTGGGGCTTAATTGGAGTAGAAAACCTTGGAAATGATAACTTATGGCTTCATCAGCCTAAAACTAGATAGTCTTATAGAGATTGCCTTTGAAAACGACTGAGAAATTAAAGTTTTGCAGTTGGTGCAAAATGAGAGCTACTACATTGAATCCCAATATATTTAGGGATACAACAAAAATGTTTTTATACTTTAAAGGGCTATTTGATTTGGCTCCTAAGTGAATTTAAGATGCAAGTACATCTATCTATTCTTTGGGCTATCCTGGATGGGAAAAGTTAGTGATTCTGGGGTTGGAGGTTTGCTATGTTTGCCTGTTTACCCATCAAATGATCCATTATAGTACCATAGCACTACAGCAATGAAATCTAAGATATTTTAAAAGAAAGTGGTATTACTGGTGGCCCTCATTTTATGCCCAGTCACTTAGGGACCATTTGAAGTTATTATGAACTCCGAAAAAGAGACAAACTGTATTCAGAGTTCCAGTGTCCAACATCCCTTCATAACCACATTTTTGGACACTTGGCAACCTGTCCTCATTTATAACCATTTGCAGCATCCCACAGTCACATGATGCGAGATACAACATTTTTACCAGAACTGGTGTTTACTTCCTGCTGTTGGCAAAAAATGCCCCATAGCTAACAATAGGTTCATTTAACAACTGCAATGTTTGCTTCACGATTGCTGCAAAAAAAGCTCATAAAATTGGGTGCAGTCACATGATGACTCACATAATAACCATTACGACTTATGATCATAATTACAGACTCAGTTATGGTTGAAAGGTACAGTTTACCTATATTACCAACAATATAATTATACAGAGCACAGAAGTACTGAAGAGTAGAAAAGAAGAAAAAAACTTGTGTTGAATTTTCTGAATAAATTGTATTGGGAAAAAGAACAGTTCAGTTTGCTCCCATTTTCTCTAGCACAAAAAAGTTACATTAGAGATTATCAGCAATTTCTTTTTTTAAAATAAATTAAAATTATCCAAAATGTTTCTGGAATTGCTTTTCTCCTTTAAACAGTAGCACTAATATTTCAGAAAGAACCCTATAACAGCAAAAATGTAGCTTTGTCTTCGAAGTACATACTTACGCTGTGGAAAATTATTTGCTGTTGAATTCATCAAACAAGTGCTATTTAGTGATGAGTTATGATAAACATAATAAATAGACTAAATATTTGGATAGCTGAAGGTTTGCTTAGCAAAGAATTATAAAAAACATGAGCTAAGCCTTTCATGTTGAATATATTGGAACACATACATATCTCAACAAGTTCTTAAATTAGAAAGCTGTATTTTTCTCTTGTTAACTGTAGATAGGGATTACCTGTTTGTTTATACTACTTCTCCAGGGTGTGGCGATTTTTACATTCACCAAAACATGACCTTCAGAAGGCCCTATTATGATTTTTCTCTCAATATTGTGAATCAGTTACAGCTGAAGGTAGCATGTTTTCAGAGAAAGGATGAGGGAACTAGTATATGTTTGGGGTTTAGCAAAGTATGTGGTGAAATATTTGTGGCTGCTAAGTGAATGAGATGGTTTTATCCCTCTTCCTCTTACAGAAATAAAATATGAGGCTTCACCTAAATCATCTCTGTATTATAAAGGCAAGCTGCTTATATTATATTCTCATGTGACTTAAAATTAGTAAGACTATTATGCTTGATTTAAAAATTAAGTGATATTGTTCAGAGATAGGAAACAATGGCTTACCACTGTGGCAAATGTGGCATTTGAATTTGTTCTGGAGAGAGACATAAAGAATAAAAAAGTAACAAAGGTATGAATTTCATCTAAACTCTGGAGTTTCTAAAATCAGAATACAGCATAAGGGAAAACATTGAAAATCCTCTATAATGTATATTCTTCTCAAAAAGAAAGATACAAAGGTTTGCCTGCTCTTATTTAAAAGCACAAAGAATTTTTTTCTATATAAATTCCCAGAACAAGAATTCATTCATTAAATGTGTTATCCTGATCTACTGTTAAATATAACTACGGTTTTCAGAAAAAATGTAAACTCTGATGTCAGAAAGTAGAAATTGGGCTCCTGCTGGCTAAAGAATTCTGGGAGTTGAAATCCACACATCTTGAATTTGCCAAGTTGAGAAACACGGATCTGTGCTGGTAAGGGACCTTAATGAATTGCTGGGGGGCTACTGCTAACTCAGTATAGAAGTTTGCTTCCCTTCTAGGGTGAGAAGTAGATGGACATTGTAATAACTTCCTTTTTTAACCAGATAGTATGGTTTTGTCAATGTGGTTTAGACCTCTTGCTATCCAGGGAAAGTGGAAGATGGAGGGTAGTGTGGTTGTAGTGTAAGAGTAGTAGGAAAAAAGGAAGGTGAACCCAGCTATTGGGTTGGTTGTGACATTTTATTGTGGCTCTTTGTTTCTGGGGAAAGACCTACTTGGGAGGGCTAATATGTGGCAGGCAGGGATAGTCTGGAACATACTTTTAATGAGTAGGAAGAAATATGATGGGAAGTGGAATAGGGCTTTTTTGGGGAAAGTAGTGGTCTATGCATTATACCAATTCTCTATTCCACCCCCCTGCATTCAGTCCCAATGCTGGTCATCAGAACCTCGTGTCCAGCTGTTGCTTACTGAATGCCAGGTTAGCCTGTAGCAAGGTGGGCCAGCATCAGTCTGCACTGGAACTACTGGAACTGTATTTTATTGTTACAAGCTTTAATAACAGAATCCTGAAAGCCTGACAAAGTTTTTTCTCTCATCCCTCTTATCCTAAAGTGAAACAAGAAGGATATTATCATTATCCCCAACTTTCTGTGACTGCCATTGTATCCCTTCTTCAAGTTTATGTCTTCTACATTCCTACTTCTATGATATAATAGTGGTTGAGATAGCTGACCTGTAATGGTATGTAATGGTATGTGGGATGATCTTGGGAGACTGGGCTCAGAGTCAGCTGCCTAGGGAACAGTCAGATAAGAGTTTTCCAATTATATCAAAGAATAAAAGTCCAGTTGTCTTTTTTGAGAAAGTTTTGCACTTCTTGCAATTTTGCTATAGGTCAGATAAGACATAACCTAATCTGCAGCTGGATAATGGATATCTGACAAGAGGGTCAGAAGACATCCTCCCCCTCTAATTTCTTGGATGTAAAGGAGATGGGGAAGAATTGTATTTTTGCAGGATTCTTTTAATACAGCCTTACAGTAAAGTAGATTTAGCTCGTATTTACTGTTTGGTCTGATTAAACTGATAGCATTAAGGGACTAATCTGGACATGTGATCAGAAAAGCTTGGGAGTTCATGGCATCCATAGACTTGACTCTGATTATGGTAAACCCAATCCATAGCAGTGAAGTGTACTGCAATTTGAGACAATGGTGAAGTGTACTGCAATTTGAGAATGTTACCATCAGTCCTTCATGATCCGATCGTTTTCTGTTAGACCTGGAGTTCTCTGCAGACAATAATATTGTCTTTATAGATTTCAAAGTATATTTCTCTATCTGGAAGAATGTTGCCTATGAATCTCTGGAAATTTAGATGTTCTATTACAATGTAGAGGCCTGGAACAGCTGTTTTGTGTTTTTGGAAAATATTTGCCAGTAGTACTTACATTTATAGTTAAAACTTTCTGAGGATGTGGCTGCTTTAATACTTTAAAGAAGAATTATTTCATGCCAACATACTTCGTTAAGCAAACTTTTAAAATATTTTATACAGTCCTCACTGTTATTTAATCCTGAAAAAAATGCTTGTCTTTATGCTGTGAAAGAAAGTGGAATGAATCCAAAACTCATAATGAAATATGCTAATGAGCAGATAGAATTAATAATACTTCCCATTTAATCACATAATTTTTATAGTTTTATGAAGCAATACTTTTGACCATTTTAACTATAAATAGCTACCTAGACATGCAGATGTAAAATACTGCAGCATAACATTAATATATTTAGAAGCCTGGAAAAATATTTTTTGCAGAAAAATTCAGCAGTAAATTGACCATAGCAAGGAAATAGAAATATCCTACCCCAAGTTCATTTGCTGTAACACTATGTTCTTAACATCTCCTTTGTGCTGATATTTTATGACAGCAAGATCACCCAAATGAGCATGATACTATTTTAATAATTTTAAATAAAGTTTGGAAAGAGAATTTTGGGAAAAAAGCGCTTAACCTTAACAAATCTTCCTATATAAAATTAAAACACTCAGTCAACTATATTATATCAACTTAGGAAAGTAAAATTACACTTCCCAAGATGCAGTTTCCCAGGGAAACTAAACTGTCAAGCTCAACCATAAAACATTTAGAAAGCCAAGGAATGCTGATAGGCTGGGAAAAGATATTAGAATGCAAACATATCTGCAATAAAGTAGTCAATAAAAGAAAGTATATTCATGAAATGCTTTATCTTTGATCTTTCAAAACCTTTTGTCTTTGTCACAACTGCCCCATTGCTTCATAATTATGCTGTATTTGCTTCATTGACATCACTTGATGCACGATGAGCTGTATCTAATAATATTCTAATATACCTTAGCCCAAAATGCAGAACTCTACTTCCTTTTTCAGATCTGTATTTGTCTCCAATGCTGATCAGTAAACAATTTATGTTTCAAAACAGATGTTCTGATTTCCAGTTTAAATTAATTAAACGTTCTAAAATCTCATGAGTGCAAAATAGTCTGTATTGTTTTGATGCATACTTTTATTCATTGCTGTGTCATATTATTAAATTCATGTCTAATAATAGTATTTTAATGAATTTTAATGGTAGTTGGACTGTACCCCAATGATAAGCATATTATAAATATTTTTGTTGGGAGTGGTGGTATTTCTGTGTTTCTCATCCAGTAATGCAGCTTAATAGTTACACATTTTATAAAGGAAGTAATGCAGTTTAATACACATTTTACAAAGGAAACTGCCTTTGATTTCATAGTATAACCTTAGAAAAACAGAATGAAAATATAAGATGTCAGATGCGAACAACCAGAGCCATATGTATACAGTTCAAACTACTTTATTGTTCTCTGACTATTTCACAAGAATCTCCCCAGACTGGCAGTTCTCCTTGGGAATTCATACTTAAGGCTCTGAGGAATTTAGGGGGGTTCAGCCTTATCTCTTTTACGACTGCCTAGAAAGTCCAAGCTGATTCCATGCTTGAGTCGTCCTTCCTGCCAGGATTACTGTTCTTCAACACAAGTTTTGCCTGAAGAAAAGATTATGGGATAACATATTGCACTTTCATTTCTGAAGAATGAGGCCAGAGAATGATTAGTTTACTCATGGATAAATACTGAAAGTGATTAACTGTTAAAATATGAAATATAAATGATACTAATGATAAAGGTAAGTGTCTTGATAACAAGAGTGATTTAAAGATGGAATAAAATAACATACAGTAACATTTTTATTCCGGGAATAATCTTAGATATTTGTCACATTTTAGTTTTATAGGCTATTGTAATAGATATTTATAATTTTGGAAGAGGATTTCCAAAAGCATTTACAAGAATTATATCCCTCTTTCAAATTATATGAATTGAAATTAAATATGTTCTTATTAGGAGTGGGAGGTATTTTCCTGTAAGCTCATGTATCCCCAAAACCCCCACATCATGTATGATCTGTACAAAATTGAAAACCTTAAGATACTTCCTTTTTCAAAAAAGTTATAAAAGTATTACAGTTTTTCTTAATATAAAATAGAAATTAAAATAACATAGTGAAGAAAAGGAGAGAAGAAAGACATGGGAGTAAAGAAAAGAAAAAAAAATATTTGTTAACAGTCAGTTCTTGAATTAAATTTTACATGACTGGAAACAGAAATTCTTAAGTTATGTAAAGCACAGGGTGGTTCTTGAAAGGAAATTATTACGATCCACAAAAGAAGAACTTTGAAACTACCTTTACTTTCATTGGCCTGCTTTCATAGGCCACGTAGCACACTTTGTGGAATACATTTCCTTGTCCTCAAGGCTGTTTCCTTTAGAAAAACAGCAGTAAGATGCACTTGCTTCAACTGGATACGCTAACTTTTTTAATTATTATTTTTTAATTTTTTTTAATTTTGTATTCTGTGTTTTTCATTTTTATTAGCTTTTAATAGAAAAAATGCTTCCATTTTTAGGAAGGTTCTCTCAGGACAAACTCTTAACTATATATTTATGTCACTTTTGATATTTATAAGGTTGCTATTTACCATTGTTTGTTCTGCTTATGAAGTCAAAGACAGGCCTACAATTGAGCAGATTGGGGTAACTGATTTGGCTTGTCATGAAACAACAGCAAATAATTGAGATAACTTATATTTTTACTGCCAGAAAGGGAGGGAGGTTTTATTACTTCAAAATAACTTGACTCGTGCATTATTTTGCAACTTGATTTAAGCCCTAGTGGCATACTTTCACTTGAATATAAACCATTTAGGTAAGTTAGGTGTTAAATTATTTGGTTAACTGATAACCAAGTTTTCACAAGTGTGATTTCACAAGTGTGCTTCTTGTTTGGAAAATTATATTACATAAGATCGGTAACTTAATTCTTTTCCCCCATACCATCTGTTAGAAACAGTTTAGAAAACATTTTTCATGACATCTCTCACTTGTATGTTCTGTGTTGAACAGACTGCTGGAATGAAGTAAACTAGCTTTATAAAAATATTTGGTAAATGAGTGTAAACCAAATTATTGCTTCTAAAATTGTTTCATGTGAGTGTTTTTGGCTCTGTTTCTAATCGGGTTATTTTTTCTTTCTGTAATTTTAGATCTTGTTTCTGTCAGGAGATTCTGGGAACAATTAATGTTGGAGGAGCATTTTTTCGATTCTTTACAGGGACTACAAGAAAAGGACATAAAAACCAGACTCTTTACTGCTGACCTTATGCATTTTAATTGTACAACACAGACTAGAGATTTGTTCAAAGAATCGTATGATTTTAAAAATAGTGGTTAGGAAATAAAGCTAATAAAGACATAGAAAATTCTAATAAGCCCATGTTAGTACAAGTGCAATAATTCTAATCTATATGCAGCATTAGTTTTTCCTGTTCCTAGAAAGCTAAATGGTCTTAGATTCTCTTACCACCTTCAAAAGCAGCAAATGTGACTGTTTTCTAATGAGCAACTTCTGTACTAGAAGCAGTTATTTCTTCATCTTTTTCTTTGGTTATCTCTTCTTTCTTTGTGTAATATAGATACTCATCTTGCCAAATGAGATACATTTAGCAATATAATTAGATTAATGTTTTATTAATGTTATATATCATATTAATTGCAGTTGTAATAAAACTATATCAGATCTCATTTTAATGAACTGATTGTGAAGGCATGTCCATTATTGAGGACAGTCTGTTGAGAAATATTTAGATTTATATCCTTTCCAAGATGATGTCAGGTGTTACATGCTAAATCTTTTGCATCAGTATACTTCATTTACATTATGTAAGAATGATCAATGTCATTTGTGTCAGTTAATGTCAGTAGCATGCACACAAATAATATAATTTGCTGTTGTGAGTTGCCCAAAGTTGTTTAAGATGGCTGGCCATGCATATCTTTTAAATAAACAGATACAATGAAAATAAACTCAAATGGTATAAATCTTGAAGTATATCTTCTACAAACAAAGTTCATTTCATCAAGATCTGGTAAAATGAAGTATGACAATAACTTAGCCCTCTTATGGTAATCAGGCCTAAATGCTGTTTAAGTGGAAGAATATTTGTTACTGTTAAATCTTTTTACAACCATATTTTCTATAAGAATTGTCCTTCTAAAAGATCAGAATATTGAATGTATTTTGTAAAATGTGTGTCATCAAAACTGTAACCATTCAGAAGTATGCTTTCCCTACTTGCACTGTTCACTCTTGCAAAAAATAAGTTTTTTGCTGTTTTTATAAATAATTATGGTAGATGCTCATACATCCTTTTGTTCCACGAAGAGTACTAACATATCTCAACTGCACATTTTTGAGTGGATACATATACCCAGAATTATACAGTATGTATAGGTTAATTGGTTTAACACAAACTTCCTGACATGGATATCAATTTATAGGAGAGATTATAATGATGGGAAGAAATAGTTATTTGTCCATACGGAAGATATGAGATATGATCTCACATGGCTTAATCTACAGATTGAAATGGAGGATTCAAGAAACCCTTCTTTCACTCATCAAACCACATGATCTGTGCATTTAATTTTATGCTTAGTTTTCAATTTGGACTCTGAGCTGCCAAGAAACCATTTAGAACAGCCCGATGTCTGGCTCTTGGATCAGTGTAATTTGTCTCTCGGAATCGCTGGTCTTCTCTCCTCTCCTCTCCTCTCATGATGATGGTATCTTTGATTAATTAGGTTATTATGATTATTAAATTATTTCTGTATTTGTTCTCTCATTGCTTCTTTGAAACAAGGATTAATATAGATGTAGAAAAGCTGCAGCTTTATAAGAAAGCTCCAGAATAAAATCGTTGCTCTGAAGCTTTTCTTATAGCTTCAAGTGTGTGATTGTTCCATAGGAGTGGAGGTGAGGTAGAACATTATTAAATTCCATCTAATTGTTGCTGCAGTCTTTATAATTGATTCTGTTTACAGTTTCTCAAGTCTTGTACAGTAACTCCAAAGATTTATTTAATGTGGTGCCTAGTTTGTTTTAACTCAGAAAACATTTTGCATACATTGTATTAACAAAAATACTGGATTTTGGACCCTGAAGAATAGTTTTCTATGGATAGATCTTGTATGGAGTATGTAGAAAGAACTCGGTATAGAGGGCATTTGTACTATGTCCAATTCTGTATGCAATAGCTACCACTGATAAAAGTAAATTTATTACTAAGTTTGTTTCCTCTTATAATTAAATGGAACAGATGTTCTCATTTACTTGAGAACATTAAAAGAAAACAAATCCATTTTTGTAATTATATTAGGCAGTTAGCATATTTGGAACTCATAAGAAAAAAAACAGTTGGAAAGTTGCCACAGAGACTTCCTCACTTCATGCTTTCATTGCTCTTATTTGAAGTAGATGAGATATTATACATTTGGAAGCCAAATTTACTGCAATACATTCACCCTCTATTTTTGAATTTTATTACACCACAGGCATTGTGTCTATAAAAAATAGTCTTGTTTTTGGAAGGCGTGAAAGAAAATAAGTAATCTTTAAGTCCCTTAGGATGTCTGAGAAGTGATGCGGTCATTATAAACGGCTTTAAGTATCAACTATGCCCTGTATCATATTGCTGAGAGAAACCTACATTTCATTGGACAATAAAAGCAGGCTTAGTAAAACCCTTTAATTTGGACAGTGCAATACAATACTTGTGATTCAATTACAGGGATTACAATGATCACCTAGAGACTGGGGTTCTGGCTATCAGTGATTGTTTCACTTCATGTGTCAAGCATTATATAATTTTCAACATTTCACTGATGTGTTTTATTTCCATGTGTTACTTCAAAAAGTATATATTGCATAGAAAATCAAAACTGTTTAATTATTAAGTTTTTTTAAGTGAAACATACAATGTTGCAAACAAAAGGTGAATACTATGAAAAGAATTTGGATTCAAGAGTCTGAGAGCAATTACCAAGGAGTCAGGTTTGTGTATTGCTTGGATTTAAACAAATGATTGGGTAATATATTTGGAGATTGATACAAATAATCTAAAGGAGTATTAATAATTTCAAATAAATGCTTTTATGTTTAACTGTAGGCAGGCCCAGTAACTAACAATATTTACCTATTTTTGTAGATTGAATCATGGCTTGTATCTCACTTCATGTTTTATAAATGTGAGTCAACATTTATGGACCAGGAATCGGTATTTTCTTTTGATTAGCAGCATTACAAAGTAGTGCTTTGAACACTAATTTATACGCTATTTTGTACAATGAGTAGATTTTTACTTATTGAAGAATGGAGAGCAAAGTTACACTAAGATAAGGAAAGTCAAGAATTATGAAATATTAATACAAAGTAAATTGTAGACTCATTAATTACTGATATTTCCCCAAACAACAAAAGGAAGCTATGAAGAGGCTTTTAAATAAAGTGGATTACCACCTCTTGGGGTTGGAGAAAGTAGGTAGTAGATTTCTGCATTAAGCAGCGTAGGTAACTTACAAGATCCCTTCTAGATTATGCTAGAAAGAACATCATTTGATGGTGTTCTTACTTTTTATGTAGGAGGTAAGACAAAAGCTAGATATGCTAGAAGAACATCACTTGTTGTTCTTACTTTACGGAGGAGGTAAGACAAAACAAGTTATTTTTTCCATAAATTCTCATGGAGGTTACACTGATAAAGAGGATATTTACATACTTATTTCCAGTTTATTGCAGCAAAGTGGGAGGTGAGCACACAATTGAGTAGTGAAAATATAAAGAGTTTAGAAATTTAGGTGATTGGTTACATGAACAATTCTAGAAAAATTCAATGTTTTCCCAAAAAGCAGCCTTCAGAAAATATATTAAAATGAAAGTGCATATAAAATATGTCTAAAGAAAATATTGTATATAAATCCACTCAAAAATTTTAATTACAAATATGTTTGTCTTGAGATGGTGTGACATTTTCATGTAATGTCTTTTTAAAAATATGAACTAATGCCAAGCAAAATAGAATGAAACAAAATAGACTGAGGTGGGAAAGAATAAAAATGATAGAAATTGTAACTGACAAATTATTTACCTGATATTTTGATAATATTTGTGTTTTAAATGGATATTTAAGATATTTGTGTTTTAAATGGAAGAAACATAAACCTATACAAATAAAATCAAATAGATTAATTTGTTCTGATGATCAGCTACTCCATATAAATCTACTTCTTATGTGTGTGACATATTTTAAGTATATATGTTGAAAATTAAATTGATAGATGTATGGCAGTGGTAAAATACTTTTCCAACAAAGATATACTTTTTTCAATTCCCCATCATACTTGTTGTTTATTTGGATTATTTTTGGGATTTTAAATCCTTAGTTGATTGGTTTAAAAAATGAAATATAGATACTATTATTATTTTTCTCTAGTAACATTGTCATTAACTGCTTGAAAAACCAACTTTTTTTTTTAAACATTTAAATGTAACTTTGAAAAATCCACTTAGGAATTTTGTCAGAAGACCTAAGGCACATTTCTGGTAAACAGATGGGACATAATTTAGCAAGTAACATGTTTCACACATCTGGGAGTGGCAGAATTAACAAGTAATCATGTGATTCCTCTGATATTGTGGCAGTGGCTTGGCCCCAGTTTTAGCACTGAGTCTTGTATATTTACCATGGGATCACATTTGGAAGATACTGAGTTAGTGGTATAATTGTAACCTTTATTCATATGACCAATTTATATTCTGAAAATTACAAATATATTGTTTGAATTAATGTATAAATAGGATCATTAATACTTTGGTTTCTTGCCAAAGAAATGTTTTAAAACATTACTGCAAGAGGAATCTAGATGCCTGAAATTGCAAAATAGTAATATTTTTAGTTAAAGTATCTCTTAATTTGAATTTTTTCTCCAGATGCACCAGTTGCATTTCAAAGCCCTGTTATTTTTGTCAGAACTGGAATGAATTTTAAATTAAATTACAGTGTTTTTATATGTACAGTCAATGAATAAAGTAAATATTTGTTATTTACTTTACACCTCCGAATTAAAAACTTGGTTTATTACATTAATTAATCATTAAGAACCTTAAAGTTAATAAATGTAATACTGAGACTAATTGAACAAAAGCTTTTTTTCAATCTATGATATGCTGGAAAATGTTGTTAAAGGGTTTTGCTGTCAGTCTCATTGTGCTGAAAAGAGTCTATATAATATGAACTATTGCTACTTTTTGATTAAATAGTAATAGATTTGTTAGAAAAATCAGTACAATTTAAGATATGAATGTTCATTTGAATTGTGTACAAAACTTGGGAATTTATGTCACTAATTGAAGAACTGCGGATTTACTGGAAAGCACCAAAAAGGACTACTTTTCAATAAGGTTATATATCTTTTTGTTATTTGTGGTGGTTTTGTTCATTTAAAGTAGTTTACTATTTATGTACTTATGTTTACATTGATTTTTTTCTTCTAGTTTCTTTTATTATAAATAATTCTGCATTCATATGACAATGATTAAATATATCTGTATGTATATATATTTTGCTATAGGTATGACTTTGTAGAAGTGGAAGAGCCTAGTGATGGTACTATCTTAGGGCGGTGGTGTGGTTCTGCTACTGTTCCAGGCAAACAGATCTCTAAAGGAAACCAGTTCAGGATAAGATTTGTTTCTGATGAATATTTTCCTTCCGAACCTGGATTTTGTATTCATTACAATCTTCTCACAACAGTAAGTAGCATCTTACTATCTTCTGATTCTCAAAGCATAATGATAAAAGATAAAGGATAAATGTATAAGTGGAACCATAGAATTAGAAAGACCATTGAGTCCAACCTCTGATTCACTGCTGGAATCCAACTGTAGTATCCATGACAAATGTAATTACAAGTAGTCCTCATTTAGCAACTGACTCACACAGCAACTGTTCACAGTTATGATGGTGATAAAAAGTAACTTTGTTACCATTTCTTGCATTCATGATCTTCACAGGTCTATAAAGTAAAGAAAAGTTGAAGGCATATTAAAAATAGAGTCATAGTTCCACTTAGTAACTACTTTGCTTAATGACTGAGTTGCCAGTCCCAGTTGTGGTTGCTAAATGAGGACTTTGAAGTAATCCCTCAAAGGAGACCTAATTATGAGAAGATAAAGAAGTCAAATTACTTTTTTTACTGCACTTACACATATATTACTAAAGTACAAATGAATGGCATTGGAGGCTAATTTAAAAAAAAATGGGAGCTGAAAATTATTAAACATTTCTTCCATGTTTAATTTTCATCTACCCCTGATTGTTTCATGTAAGATGGGTTTCTATATCTCAGTTAACCATTCTTTTAGTTTTATCTCAACAGTTTTATGTTAATTAAGTGTAGGAAAGTTATTCATAAATCAGAATAACCTCTTCTTCAATAAATTATTGAAACTTTGATATTTAAAAGCAATGTTTGTAAAATTTGTAAAATTTTATTTTTACCTATGTGCAAGTATAATGCATACATGGTTATTTGATTAATCCCAAAGGTAGAAATTGGATACATCTGTATATAGAAATATTGTAAAACTGACAAATAACCTAAATTATATCCAGATTATTTAGAGGGGTGTGGTGGCTGAGCAGTTAAGATTCTGTGCTTGTTGGTCAGAAGATTGGCAACCCAAGTTGGAGACCCCAGTGCTGAGTAATGGGGTGAACTCCTGTTACTAGCTCAGATCCTGCCAACCTAGCGGTTCAAAGCATGGATAATGCAAGTACATAAATATGTATCACCTAAATTGGTAGGAAGGTAACAGCGTTCCATGCAACTTGGCATATAGTCATGCTTGCTACATGACCACAGAAGAGTCTTTGGACAACACTGGCCCTTCGGCTACAAAACGGAGATAAGCACCCCTAGAGTTGATCATGGCTGAAAGGGGAAACCTTTACCTTTATCAGGTTATTTATTGGATTTCTTCAGATATATTGCATAGCCTTGGATATATTAGAATATATTGTTACAAATTCTACATATATTTTTGCATGCCCATGCATTTCATCTTCAAAATGTTTTCTTTCTGAACTTCATAAAAGCATTTTTTAATGTTAAAGTTCTTTGTAAGAAGGGAAGTCACCTGACAAAAAATTATGTTAAAAAGTCTATTTCAAATCTATTCTATGCTGATTTGATTTACATAGCAACTATATACTATGTAAACAAACTTAATGAAAGATTCAATTTTGAGTCTGGGTAATATTCCTTCTAGGGACTTAATTAGTTTAAATTATGCCATTTACCACTTGGCAGAGAACACCCAGAGTAGTAAAATCTATTGTTACTTGTGGGGGAGCAGGTAAATGGGATATGTGATGCCTTAGGTTCCATTAAGGAATGCATGACTGATTGCCAAAAGAGTTATTAATTATTCAAGACACTGAGAACAAAGCTGCTCCAGTTAAGGCTGAAGGTGGGGGTAACTATATTCCCCTGTCTGTCTTGGCACCTGGTAACATGTCATTTGTCATTCAAGATTATGCCAAAATCTCTTTACAAAATTTCGGTTTAGCCTTTTTACATGGAAGCTGAGATGGAAGGTGGAAATTCAAGAAGCTTCTGAATGATCACACTAATTTGAAATGTATTCTGTCAGATAATTTCAGTTTTCTGTATGTATCAGACACTCATTCAATTTTGTAGTGGGTAGTTATTATTGGTTTAACGCTCATTCTCACCTTGAGGCAACTACATAAAATTAACTGTTGCTTACTTTTATTACAACCCAGTAGATGGAAAACATCTTTCTTTTAAAACTTTTAAAAATATTAGCACTACAATTCTCAATATGTAGGCACAAAAATTTTGCTGATTAGATTATATTAGATTTGATTAGATCATAGAATGTCTGATGGATTAATGCATTGGTATCTAATAAACCAGTTTAGAGGAATTAGGACGGGCACTGACTCAATGTAACAGCTGCTTTCTTTTGATAGAAGGTAACTTCTATTAAATCAAAGACTAACTATTCTGAATTAGATAGAGTATTACATCAGTGAAAGTTAGGATCCTATAGTCAAACTTCCTCTTTTGGGAACAGTTAATTGTAACTAGAGATTTACATTATTGATGGTTCAGCTGTATATCATCATCATTGTTATTATTGCTTTCAAAATGAATTTTTAAACAACTCTCTCGGAAACAATTGAGATCAGTCATTATTACTATAAAGAATAAGTAATATTGTGAAATGGTCTTAGCAGTTGTGAATGTCTACTGTAAGTCAAATAAGCTGTATACTTGTTTAGCATCTGATATTGTATGTTAGCAAAATATTTAATTGATTTATTCAGCAACATAGCCAGTTTACTCGTTTTTTTTCCATGAGAAGACATTCTCAAAGAATACATTTCCACATAGAGTATCTGCTGGTCTGTTGAGGGTACTATTCATTTTATGCTGAAGTGAATATTTAAGAATTTATTCCATTAACTGAATTCAATAAACGAAAGGAATTCCCTTGGGAGAAAAATACATTTCTCTCACTTAGATATGTTTAGCAGCATGGCAGCAATGCCTCAGTTTTATCTTTTAAAGATGGCATGTACTCTCTGCAACGCTTTTAAAACAGCTTTGTCTTTTTCCATACGCTGGACATTAAAAATCAAAAGTACTGAAGCACATATACATTCTCTCACATACATAGACATTCATACATACATATATAATAAATACAGATCTTCCTGTGGGTGCACATGTATGTCGGTATGTGTGTTGTCACCACGTTTGTCAGCATGTCAAACTTTGTGTCTATACACAAATCTAATAGTAGATTTCAATCAATCAACAAAATTTTTCATGTTATAATTATGGTCAGTTAAAAAGAACAAGTACAAAAGGGTATTCACTTTCTTCTTGACCTATTTTATTATTTTGAGTAGGAATTGGAAACCATAATTGTCAATGCAGGAAAGCTAGTTTTCTGGGTTTATAATATCTTTTGTCTCAACTTCTTTGTGTAGGATTATCTTAAATTTGGGATCATATTCCTTGAAGGAAATAGAATACTTTGATTTTAGCTTAATCATGCTTAGCATACAATATATCTTGCAGGTTCATTTGTAATTATTATCTATTTATATTATATTTGTAAATTTGATATTTTTACGTGTGTGTATAAATAATATATGTGTATGTGTGTATCTATATGTATGTATGTGTGTATGGAACAGAAGAAACAATTTCCTCTTACTGAAATTTAGAAAATTGACTTAGGGATTCTGGAAATTTTCTTCTGATAAATCAGTACTCTATAATTCCTTTTAAGGATTATTATTTCAACTGCTCCAGTGCTATAAAGTGTTCTAGAAGTGTATTATTGCTGGGTACATTAAATACCCAATATATAACAGTAAGAAGAATTCATAACTATTTAATTTTATGAAACACTCCCATTTATTTATTTCATTAACTTGTTCCATTGTTTTACCAACTATTCATATGAATGTTTGTACAAATTTTAATAATACACACATTTAAGTTTATTAGCTTATTTATACCTTTTCTGCAGTTTTCTATAAAACATATTTTTGTATCATTTCTTAATGATACTTAAAACTCTAGAAAAGTGCAAGATAATTCTGATATAGTTCATGTATTAACTTGGAAAGTATAAAGTTGTTTCACCATAAAATGCAAGACTAATGGGTTTCTCCATGCCTAACTAATAAAGTACTGTGATTAAATTGCCAAGTTAATGAACTTTTTTTAAAAAAAATCTTCTGTTGTATATCATCTGGTACCTCCACAAATCCTTACTGCTCCCTGTACTCAAGAACATAGAATAGAAATCTCTCATGTTGTTCTTATATATTAAAAATGAAATAGAATACATAATGTTAATTGGAATATATATATTTTTATATTGCAGAATTATCCAAAGCCTAGAGCTTTGAATTTCCTGAAAATATTGAAGACCTATGAAGCAATATAAAAACTGATGTTGCAGTAGGAATTACATTTCATGAAAGTAAAATTATGTCTTAAGACAATTAATCCATAATCAACCAAGTGCTATAGCTTAACATTTACCTAGTAATGTTTTTTGAAATATTTGTAATAAAGCTATATAATTTTCTTTACTTGTTGGAAGGATGTTCATACCTACAGTCATAAGAAAAAGAATGTACATCCTCTTTGAGTTCTATGATTTTACGTATAAAAATTTATTATGTATGGTCTTACATAATAAAAATCATCTGGTCCTCAGCAGTTCTTAAAAGTAAAGGCAAATACATCCTCAGATGAACAACAACCCATGACATATTACACCATGTCATCATTTATTTTATAAATATAAAGCCAAAATAGAGAAGCCATGTGTGAAAAATTTAGTACATCTTATGATTCAATAGCTTGTAGAACCACTTTTAGCAGTAATCACTTGAAGTAATTGTTTTCTGTATAATTTTATGAGTCTTTCTCATCATTGTGGAAGAATTTTGGCCCACTGTTCTTTACAACATTGCTTCAGTTCATTGAAGTTTGTGGCATTTGTTTATGCACAGCTCTCTTGTGGTCTTGCAATAGCATTTCAATCGGGTTGAGGTCTGGACTTTGACTGGGCCACTGCAATACCTTAATTCTTTTTCATCTATTCTGTTGTAAATTTGCTTAGGATCATTGTCCTATTGCACGACCAAATGTTGGCCAAGCTTCAGCTGTCAGGCAGATAGCCTCACATTTGACCCTAGAATACTTTGGTATAGAGAGGAGTTCAAAAAGAATGATGGACTTTCAATTGTTTGGAAATGGCCTTATAACCCTTCCCAGTTTGATGGCAGCAACAATTGCTTCTCTAAGTTCATTGCTAATGTCTTTATTCTTTGTCTTTGTGTTAATACATGTCTCAATGCTAGAGACCCACAAACCTCTAAAACTTTGGCTTTAATAGAGGTAGTCATATTGCTGATAATCAATTGATCAAGGGCAGTTGATTAGCAGCACCTAGCTGCTACTTAGGGTATGTTCCTCTATGATATCCATAAGTATATCTTAGAAGATCTCAATCTTTGATTCCATTCAAGCTAAGAGTAGCACACTTCCCTCATCTGAAGCTGCAATGTAAGTAGAATTGGGCTGGCTCTCTTTCAGGGCCTATGTAACTCTATGCTGCTTAAAATCTTGGGTAAAGCAAATCACTTGGGGAATCTTCTTGTTTCATCTAATCTTACCCTAAACATTAGATTTGTATCCACCCTTTGAAGGCAAATTAACCCAACACCAGATGTACTGATGAAGAGTTTAATGACAATTAGGACCAGAATTGCCATCAGTAAACAAAATGGTTGTAAAGTGTAATGTCATATGACTATGCTGATTAACAATGGCAATTCTGACAGTCCGTTAATAAGTGAGAATGTCACATGGTTTCCATTTTCAATTTCATGTCATTTTCTCTATTGCCTTTACTTATCAGAACCTAGCAACAATGTGACCTAAGTCTCTGTGACAACCAGAATACCAAAGATTGGCCATAAGTCCCTTTCATTCAGCAGCATTGCAAGTTTGAACCATCACTGAACAAGTACTCATTAAGCAAGGACTGTCCAGTTTTACTTACTTTTGACCTTAATAAAATTTTGACAAAGCTCAAACAAATAGGGTCTGGGATTTAGATATTCAGACAGATAGGGAAAAGACTGCCAGCTCTAGGATTACGGAATTACCTAACTTCCTGGACTCTTCCTGGACTTTCTGAGAAAATACATGTTTATTATTTTCCCATAAGATAATTGTATTTAATTACAGATAATTGTATGTTTAATTACAGAGGTTGAATGTATGTCACATGTTCTATTAAAATATTCACTCTATACACAGTGATAATTCAAACTTATAACCCTAATTATATAAAGTTTATAATTTTCTCTTAAATTCTCACTTTAAGTGACTATTTCTAAAAGCATCAAGAGCAGTGACAACTTTTTTATCTGTAGCTTCAGTTGATAAGAATTGGCTAGTGCCTTCCTGTCAGCCTTACAAGGTACACCAGATAGGGAACATGACCAGATAAGCTAATTCTACTTTATTGTAAGGTTACATTAACAAAATCTTGCAAAGTACAAATTTTCTGCTGGCTCCTTTACAGCCTGAGAAAATAAGGAGGGGCGCTTCTGAACCTCTTCTTCCACCTACTATCTCTCTCTTACCTGATTGTTCCTTTGCAGCATTTCTTCACCCCATCTCCCAATAACTTTCCCACATACATTACATTTCCTCACACTATTTATTGTTTTTGGCTTCTTTATAGTTTATGTGTATGAATTTTGTAATTGTTGCATATTTTTAATATTTGTTGGTTTTGTTTTGGACTATAAATTAATAAATAATATAAAGCCAACAATTATTAAACAAATTTGATGATTTTTTACTGATAGTGTAGGAAAGAGCAAAGTGTTCAGCTGTGTCTGATTATATTAGTCTAAATGAGCTAAAACTTCTGTAAATTCTGAAAGAATATTTGGAAATAAGAAATTCCTGCAGAATATTAATACTGTAGATTGTCCCCAAGGCAAACATCTGGCCCCAGAAAGATTAATGCATGGATATTGCTAAGGCTAATAAGAACAACTCCTTTGTTTCTCCAGATACATTATAGTAATATCTTAATACGCACCTGCTCTGTTTTTATACTGTGGGAATTACAGTAGTATACAAAAGGATAATGATCTGATTTATCACTTGCTCATAGTTCTCAAATGTGGTATTGGTAGTTCACCCAATACCTACCTAAAAAAACTCAGACATTTACTAAATAGCAAACTAAATAGTAAACTTCCTCCTTCAAAAATAGTCTTAAATTGTAGCAACACCTTCCAATTTCTTCATTAATCTGAACAAATAAGCAGATTTGGACTTATTTTTATCATTCTAATGCCTGGTTTGTTTGCTTAATAAAAATGTTACTGGATAATTTTAAAAAATACAGATAAAAGAGAATAAAGAATAAAACCAAAAAAATAAAGATTTTAAAAATCAATAAATTATAATTTATTTAATGCAAAAAATTCAAAACTTGGTGCCAGGTGAAGGTCTGAGAATGATGGTGTTCTTTTCTCCAATGACTTGAATATAAAATCAAATTCAGTTCTTCGGATATATATTACTAGCAGGAAAACACTGATCCAATTTTCTCAATAGTATTTTCATTTTAGTGTTTATATTACAGTATTCTTGAACATACAAACAAGAGAATTTGATAATTCAGGCTAAATGAAACTATAGAAAATTTCCATTTCAAAGTAATTAGACTTTGTTTGATAGTTCTATTCTGCTGAATTAAACACAATCATTGCACTTCTCCAAAGTGTAGAGTCAATGCTCACCTCCATCCTAAATGGA
The DNA here is from genome assembly GCA_032468055.1 of Acrochordus granulatus. Taxonomy (NCBI): domain Eukaryota; kingdom Metazoa; phylum Chordata; class Lepidosauria; order Squamata; family Acrochordidae; genus Acrochordus; species Acrochordus granulatus. Next base: position 84,826 of record JANHZU010002326.1, on the reverse strand, counting down.
TTAAATAAATATTCCAAATTTTTTTAATGATAGTACTGATATAACAAGTCAGTGAAAGTTGAACAGGATATATACTGTTTTGACACAATCAGGATTTGGGTCTGCAGGATGCTGTGGTGATCTGTGGGTAACACTGATAGGGGAACTGATACAAAAATCAGACAGAAATAAGGCTTATTATATTTACACTCAATTACTCTCTACAGATTCTTACTAATTGCACTCTTGTTCATAAACCTTTAAGTGGTCAAGGATGGATACTGCTTTGAGTAATTATGTCAAGGAGACAAAAAAAGATTTTTTGGATACTTAAGTTTCCCATCAAATTCTATCATATTAACAAAGGAAGAGCAAAATCAAATGTTTAATTTAAACCTCTAGCTTCCACTTGTTGAGAAGTTATAAATTCTTTGGAATGTTTAAATAGTACAATTTCTCACAATGTTAGAGAAAAAAATGAATGAAAAAAGGAAAAAAATAGATTCAGAACACAATCCATATAAAAGAGGTTTAAAAAAATGTTAGTGAACTGTTGGACTGAATATAAGTATATGTATATATATGAATATCAAGTGGGTAATGCATATACTGTAAGTAATGTTATGTGTCTGTATGAGCAGGAATGAACATTAGTGGACAATGACTTGAGATGTACGAAATAGGAATATACATATACTTTATAAAGATATTAATATACATATACTTCATAAAATATTATTTAATATATCTCTTTTTTCAAAAATAGTCACAGTAAGTTAAAACTGCAAAAAGCACTGTAGTAAATTATTATAATTATATAGTTAAAAAAATAGAATTTCTAACATTAGAAACTTCAGGTTTTTATATCTCATTAAAAAGTAGCCTCTTCTCCAATGAATGTCTCAATTAAAAAAATTACGACCCATACCTTTATTGCTCAAGGCTCCATGAATCATTTTCCCCCTCATGCATAGGAAAGCAAACACAGTGACATTCAAATTGATCTCTTAAGCAAAACGACTTAATGTGTTTCCTTTCAGCTTTTATAGTTCCCATATCCTTTTAAAACTTACTGTTTTGTGGATTTGAAAAATAGCTGAACAATAAAAAAGTCTTGGCCTTTGTTTTTTCTCCCTTTTTCCGTCTTTTAATTTTAGATTATGAATGGCTGGACTGAATTCTCTCATATGTCTTACTTGTACAGCAGTTTCTAAATTTCAGTGTGCCTGTCGTTCCTTAGTGCTTTCGTTTTTTACTTAAGTAATCACATTTTCTTGTATATTCTCTCTCTCTTTCTCTCTCTGAGATGAAGCAAAATATCCGTTGCTTCTTTTCTCCATGGGAAAATAACGCTAAAGAATGTTAGTGAGTGAAATAAAATTAGATGAGTTTCTTTGCATATTGGTCCGTCCCCAAACCTAGGTTTTCTTCTAACGTCAGCTGCATGAAAGATGTTTCTGAACTTGTTTTTTTTCTTTATTATTGCATATTTCTAATTTTTTTAAATCCTGAATTTCTAGAAATCTAGAAAGTTTTTCAAAATATTATCCACTATCACTGTATAAATGTGTAAAATATGAAATGGAAGCTCTATGTGCAGCAGCAATATACTAGTAAATACCAGATGTCACGCTTATGCTTTTCCCAACCTAGGAACCTGGAAGGGCTACAATACCTATGATCCTAACGACTGATATAATCCAGTAGCAACTGAGTATGACATTGGAAAAGTCGAACTCAAATCTGTTACATGATTCCCTGTAAAAATAAGAAGCTAGCATACTGATATTTTTTGTTCGTGTCCAGCCAGAAACTGAACTAAGAAACTCAATTAATTAACAAATTAGTTAACAAATTAACAAATCAGGCCAAAACACAATAAACAAATTCATTCCAAATACATTTGGAATTTATTTTTTATATACAAAGTAATGTTTTAAAATAGAATCATTGGAATATGAAAATGTAAAAGATCATTTAGTTTGTTTTCTTTTTATTGTTTATTCCCTTAAATAGTTTTCTGTGAATCAAAATTATATAAGAATTAGACATAATCATATTTATATAGTATCTCTTTTAGAAGTATATGTCAAATTAGTCTTTTTCTGTTCTTATATTTTAATGCACTTTTTTTTAGTGACTACTACATCCTTCCTATGATTTGTGGAACCACCATACCATGGTGGAAATGGCCAAAATACACAGTTCATAAGCATGCTTTTGTATGAAATTTGAGAAAGCAAACATCTTCTCAAACTCCAGCACACTGTGGTTAGCCACTTACTTTGGTTTAATTTTGATAAGGTTTCCTATATTTTGATTTATGTAAGTAATTTTAAAAATGTCAGCCAGGCATCCTTAAATTATGGCTGACCAGTTCTTTCTTACAGTGAGGGTCATTCATGTGCAGACTGATAAGAAGAGGTTATGTTAAATGGTCTCTTCTTAAGTCTCAGACCAAAGGATTTCTATATCAAATCCTTATTACCTGAAAAGGCTTAAGTTTTACACTTTTTTCTCTGCTTAAAAAAGTATTGATTTAGTTACTTGAATCTGGAACCAAAGAATCATTATCACAATGGAACAACCTACAAAGTAGTATATTACCCTCTTTATCTTTAATATTATTCTATGAAATTAAATACATGGATTCTTAAAAGCAGATGCTAATTTAGCTTCATGAATTTTTCATACAAAAATGAATGAGTAAACATAAAAATAAATCCTTTATTCCTTTTGGTTTTCCAAATCTACTGATATGGTAAAAATAGAATTATAACTCTTAATCAATTGTCAAGGGAGATAAGTCCATTAAAACTGTAATGGAAGTTTGAGAAGATGGAATATGGAAACCAAAAGTGGACTTGGGGGAAATTTTGTGGTAAAGAAAACTCAGAGTACTTCCCTTAGCCTGCCATCTGTTTTCTATATGATATATGGAATGATACATTTAAATACATAAAGATTATTGCAAAACAGGAATGTGAAAAAATAGTATATATTTCAAATGTACTTTGCAAAAATAATTCATCAATTTGTTTATTAATAAGGCTTTTGAATATTGATGATTACTTGATTCTCAACTCAAAGCAAAACATTAAAATATCACAAAATTTTTCAAATGTTTGTTGCTGCTTTTAACACTGTACTGTACTTTCAATTATTGTTAATCATATTGTTACCAGATATATTGCCAACATTATAGTTGTGGTTAATCCTCGTTGTCTTGCATTGATTTGAATGAGCAAATTATTGTCTTCATACATGCCTTTGTATATAGCTGCTTTTGCAGATTTATAGTTTATACTCACTTTCTAAGTCAAGTCAATTTCTTAATTGGATGGTGTTTATTGAACATTGTTCATATAGTTGTGATATGAAAGGTAGACTTGAGATTTAAAAGGCCTGTTAATACAAAAAAGGTCTGTTAAGACTTGGGATTTAAAAGGCCTGTTAATATTTTCAAACACAATGGAAAAAACGCTTGTTTTGGTATTAATAATATATTTTTAAAAATATTCCTTTGTATCTGGAATAGTTTGAATGTAATAGTAACTATTTCCTCTGTGAATTTAAAATTCTCCCAAGTCAACTCTTCCATCTAAACGTGGAGTGGATAAAGAGTGCAATATTAAATAAATTTCCCATGACCGATTTATTCTTCTCACTGATTTCTGGAAGTGCCACAATATTTACATAATTCTTTTATAGTGTACCTTACTACATAACATTATTAGAGCAGTGAATGTATCCTTAGCATTGCATTAATTGAGATGCTTTCACCTTCTCATGGCCTTCATATTTTCCTATGTACATTCCTATGTACATTTACTGAATCAAACCTGCTGAGGGCATGTGCAAAGTAAAAAAGCATCTTATCAGTTTCAAGCTACCCATACTATTAGGAAAACTAAAGCATAAATGTTTTAGAAATTTATAGACCAAAATATTTTGTTCTTGTTGCTAAGACACAAAAAATAAATTTGCATCCTCAGTGAAAAGTATATCTGTATCTGGATTAGTGAAAAACCCATGACTGAGATACTTTAAAAATTATACTGACAAGAAAAGAACTAATGATCACATACTTATTAGAAGGTAATATTGCAATTAATGATGTATTTGGTGTTAATAGCAATAAATAGAAAATCTGGGTTTTTAATAAAGAAGACACAGTTGTCTGATTATGATTTACTGCAACACTGAACAATGGCTTAATGCTACTTATATAGATCCTAGCTTTTTATTTTCTTATATTGAGATCTGAAGTATTCAGTTATTCAGTTAATTCCACATTAGCATTCAGATCAGACAAACAATCTTAGCTGAGATTCACTGAAAAAAATCAACTTCATTTCCTATAGATATTTGTCTCCTTAAAAAAATAAAGTTCACTCTAATTTTAGTTTCATGAGTCAGACATTAATACTGAATTGTAATCAGACCATAAAAAAGCTTTAGACTTCTTCAGAGTCATACTGAAGGATCAGGGATATAAATAAGGAACATCAGTATTTAATTACATGCCTACTGCTAATTAGTATTAGCAACTTCTGATACTGAAATATATTTTTGATAATATAAGGTTTAAAAGCAAAATATCCTAGAAATATCTTTATGGATTGAGCCCTGCGGTTCAATCTATTTTTGCTTACAATCAATATATACCTCTTCACTGAAGCTCCTGAAATAGGAACATTAACTTTTCAGTCTTGCTTCCCTCTTTTTTTTTTTTATCCCCATGTCAGAAGCACCTGGAAGGCATTTCCATGTTGAAAGGATTAGCCAGTAACAGCACCGTTGCGCCGGGAGGCTCCTTTCACGTCCTTGTTATTTTTACCACTGAGGCAGTACCTGTTCATCTACTTGCATTTGCATGCTTTCGAACCACTAGGTCGCAGGAGGCTGGAGTGACAGATGGGAGCTCACCCTGACAAGCAGCAGCAACTGGTCTTGAATGTGGGCCACATAGCCCCAGAGTCCCAACCACATGAACCGCTACGCTCCTACTTTTTTTTATCTCTGTACCACTTTGAATGTGATTAAATTCTCACGTTATAGAAGGTTGATTCTCAAGTTGTAGAACACTGCACTAAGAATCTCTCCAGATTCTGAAACTTTATTGGCCAAGCATGGTGACACATGCAATGAATTTGGCTCTGGTACAACAGCTCTCAGTATACTTGCAAGTCAACGGTAAATCGAATAATAACATAGCAATAATAAAATTACAGCTTACATCCAAAATATGCATTCAGTAGAAAGTAAAACATAAAGTGTAGAGTTAGAAACCTTATATGTTGATAAGTATATATACATGTTAGACAGAATTTCTGGGTTAATTTAGAGTTCTTTGTACTGTGTGTCCTGTCATATAGCATGAATCATGTATTCAGCTGTATGATGGCATGGCGGAAAAAACTCTCCCTGTGTCTGGTTGTTTTGGTATGCAATACTCTATGGTGTCATCAAGAGGGAAAAGGTTCAGACAAGTTATGACCAGGATGAGAGGGATCTGCAGATGCCTTCTCCACCCCTTTTTCGACCCTTTCAATATACAGGTCCTCTATGGAGGGAGGGCAGGCTAGTTGGAATTATTCTTTCTGCAGTCTTGACTGTTCTTTGGAGTCTAAACATGTTGTGCATGGTGCTGTACCGAACCAGACAGCTATAGATATAAAGTTAAAGATTTACAGTTATACATATGGATTTGCCCCTCTGGAAAATTTTATGTTACACTTATTAAAATATTGATTAGCTTCCGTATGGGACGAATACGGAATAAATGACACATTTATTCAGTTATGCTTGCATATATGCATGCATATATGCATGCAATTTATCTATTACTTCAATCCTCTAGGGAATTTATAGATTTTAAAACAATAAGAATAAAAATATATTTTAAAACTTCAATAATGAAAAAAATAAAACAAGTGATGTAAAATTAAAAAAATATATATCACACACATAATACAAAGGCATATAGGCTCTGCAGCATGTCCCAAAGGCTTCGAGAAAAACAAAACATGATTTAGTAGATGCCGAGTTCCTTTAGAAATCAAAGCTGGTTATTTGATGGGGTTCAGACTTGTGAGCGGTACCCAACTCTTTGTTGCTACATTCATTCATTTTTGGAAATGTTATAATGTTACAGCAATTGTCTGCCATATCTGCCTTCTGCGATGTTTTTGTGCTTTTTCAGTCTAGCCACTAGCTCTGGAGTTTCCAAGTAGTTCCCTCATCTAAATGCTAATCAGGACTAACTTTGCTTAGGTTTCAAGATCAGCCAAATTCATACTGAAATATAATATAAATAATTATGTGGAGTTTGGGGACCATGTATTCGGTATCATTCATATGATTTTTGTGAAGAATTTTTAATGAGCAGCTATAGAGTATTGAAATCTAATTAATGTAATTGTGAAATGTTTATCTTATGACACTGATTCTTTGTTTCTTTTTTATCTTTTTCCTTATTTCTTTTTCTCAAATATATTTAATAGACTTATAATTTTAAAAGAACTATTACTCTGTCTTCTAAGACAAAGGTGCATGTGGAAATTCTCCACAATCTGATATCAAACTACTAAATAATAGTAGCCAATCTTAGTTTTTGTTTTTCAAAGGAACCAGAAGTAATGGTTTGCTAAGTACAAGATTTAATTCCTGAGTGCGTCTGGCAAAATTTGAAATATTTTCTACTCTTTAGAGGTCTCCCCACCCCTCAACAATGGGCTTATGTTACCTCAGATAGCTGGTGTGATTTTGGCCACACATCCATGAATATGGGAAGATCTGAATTAGAAATAGGAGAACTAATAAAGTTGAATTTTCAGGACAATATGATTGTCTTACATTTGACTTTTGCATAAATGGATTGATGTCCCTGTCTTTTATCTTTTGACTTTTCATTAAAGGCTTCTAATAAAATAAAAATTTCTTGTCTTTGAAGATTTCAGTGTATAAATAATCAAGAATTTCAGAGAACAGATGTTATTGCTTTGAGTGAAAGCACAAAGGTCCTGTAGGAAAAACATTTGTTGTGCACTGAATCCAGCTATACTGTGATACCTTCAAATGTATGCAGGAAATATTATATAAATAGCAAAACAGGAAATTCCACTTGATTTAATTCCACTAATTGTCATTTTTGGCTTCACTATAAGGCAGTTGTTAACTTAGCATATGGGTTAGTTGCCATCCCATTCACGCATAGTAATATGGATGATATAAATTGCTTGGAGCTATGTAATATTTAAATGTGTTTTCCATATTAAAAGAAATAAATGTTGCATTCTGTATTAAAAATAAGATATATTCAAATATTTGAATTTGTTTGGTAAATATGTGAGAAGTAAAATGGCAATATAATCTTTTTTTTAAACATATCTTTCCCCAATATCAACATTAATTACTATTTTACTTTCAGGCTTTCTGATTCCTTTCACTGCTTTTGCCTCTTTTATCACTGTAACGAACTGTGTTTTTTTTCCAGTGATCATGACTTCAATATCTATCTCCTTGATTCTCACATTTAGATTTTGCTGTTTGCAGCTTACAAGTGTCATTTGTTAAAAAAAATGAATAAGTCAACCTGTATTTTGTTTGGAATTCTGTTATCCTGCTAGATAATTGGTATTCACAGTTTTCTCTTTTTCACTTATGAACTGATACTCTCTCTACATATAGTTCTCTTAAAGTTCTCTTGATATTCTTCTGAAATATTCTCATTCATTTCTGTAATCAAGGCAGCAATGTCTGGCATAATAGGCAGGATTTTCCATGTCTAAACCCCACTTAATACGTTTCTGCCCATCATTCCGCAATTGGTAAACATTCTGTGCGCATTGGGGACGATTTAAAATAAGATTTAGCTTTAACATTTACCATTATACCTGGAGTTCTTCATGGAACACTAGTATGAGATTTGCCTTGCTTTTGAGATGAGAGGGAAGTCTTTAATTTATGGATGACGTGCAGAAGAAACAGGTTCAGGTTTTTTTGTTACTAGTTGCTAAATAAATAAATGTGCAGCACTTGATATCCTAATACATGGCCTGTACCTACAGTGGAGATCCTGATTTATGTGCTCTCACTGCAGTCTCACACGGAATTTGCCAGTCCAACAGTGTTGCCGCCCTCAGCTTTACCGTTAGAATTGCTGAACAACGCTGTTGCTGCATTCAGCACTGTAGAAGAACTTATCAGGTACCTGGAGCCTGACAGATGGCAGTTAGATTTGGAGGACCTGTACAAACCAACCTGGCATCTTCTTGGGAAAGCGTACATTCATGGCAGAAAATCAAGAGGTAACATTCCTAATTCTTTCTTTCCCTTTCTCTTGTTTCTTTGCTTGAGCGTCAAAAGTTCTCAAAAAAGCTCACCAAATCACGCATGTTTGAAAGGCATGAATTGATGGCACGTGTACGTAAAGTGATTATTTTCAAGCTGTTTACTGCTTTCATAATGCAGAATAAAACTATCTGGGAATATATTAGTGTTTAGCAGCTGGCTGTTCCCTAAATTGTGATCTGGGCTAATTAAAGTGAGTAACTAAGTTTGTTTCAGTGTCAGCAGACTTGGGGATCTCAGGGAAATGGAGTATTGCTGACATGTCTACACTGTACATGATATCAAGATGCTCTCCCCTAATGTTTTAAATTAATAGTCATGTTTTTACTATGATATATTTTTCAATGTTTGTTTTAGGGTCTGTTTTTACTGTATGCCACCCACAATAATATATATGCAGTGGGTGGCTATATAAATATGATAAATAAAAGAAATCTGTTTTTCCTCATTGAAGGATTAATGAAGGTCACTGAATGTTCAGCGATCGTCATGGTTACTCATACATTTTAAGCATTAGCTTTAGCCAGGAGAAAAGAAACTGAAGTATTTTGGAAAAGCAAAGTCCCTGTTTGTTCGAACTGCCAGCTCATGGATTTCTAACCTGACACTCCTTGTCTAACCTGTTTTGCTACTGACTCCTTTGTGTGTCCCAGGATTTCATAAATCCATGGGAGATAACTGTGTGCGTTTAAAGCGGAGAACCTGTGCCCCTTACCCATAAATTCACTAACTCATGTAAAGCTATAGAGTAGCTGCTGTGGACTATGGCATTCTGAGTCCAATCCAGTTGTCTGTTTGTACACTTGCACATAAATAAAAAACAAGAATATTTCTCTGACTAGTAGAAGAATCTTTCTGAGAGATGGGATATGAGGCACAGCTGCATTGGCCCTTGAGGGCAGATTTGTTCCACCTGTTTGTCTTCCATTTTATTCAGCACAGGATTCATGTCATTCAAGGCATTAGGCAAATAAACTGTTAAATCAGTAGGACAGATTTCATGTTAAAACCTGTTCCTCATCTGCATGCTGCACTGGAAAATAGTTTCCTTTTGTATTCCTGTAAAATGTTCTTCATATGTTGAGATACGGCTGCATACTTACAGTGACGACTTGTGAATGTTTGCTTAGAAGCAGATGTTGCTCTCTTCCCAGAAACTTACTTTCTGGTGTGAAAATAAAATTCAGCCTTGATGCAGTTGATAGCTATAACAAGTGAAGTAGGCAACCCATATAAAGTTAAATAATTCCATGGAAGAATAATTGTATTCAAATGAAATTCAGAATCCAGAAAACTTGGGGTTCATACCAGGAACCTACATAAATGAGAAATAAACAAATCTTTGTAAACGCACTTGAAAGATGAGAAGTTTAAAACAGAGTGGAAAGACATAGCTGTCATCCTTTAGTTGCATCTTGTTTTCTATTTTCTGCAGTGAAATGCTGGTATTCTTACTTTTTTTTTTTAAAAAATACATGAGTGATGTCTTTCTCATTGAAATATGGCTGTTTGTTGAAAATGGCTGTTTCAGATGCATGTATGTATTTATGTGGGGAGAGAGTTTGCATTCTTGCCAAATGAAGCATGGGCATTCCTTTCTAAAAAGGCCAGCTTTGACAAACTAATGATTTTCCCATCAACAACTTCCAAAAGAAAACAATATTGAACTAATCTTTAAAAGTTTTGAATGAGACACTAAAGTAGAACTGCCAGTAAATAAACATATCACAAAATTGTGACAGACATCTTAAAGGACCACCCTCAGACTGCATTACCAAGTCTGTAATGTAATAGCCTAAAGCAGAAAATGTGCCCCATTGAGATGACATGGCATTCACTCTTGACATGCAGAATTATTAGAGAAAAGAAAAGTTTGGAGAGGTTGTTGGTATCTTTCAAAAAATCACACTGTAATGCTTAGTTCCCGGGGCTTAAAAATATTGATAATTTCTTGCAAAGTATCGGTTTAAAGTCAGATGTAACAATGAAAGTTAGTTGGTATGTACCAGTTTGGTTTTCGATGAAATATTGTGAATGCATTATATAATACAGAAGTAAGTAATTACAGACCTTCTGAGAGACACCAAGTTAATCTCTTGCATGCTTTCAAGTCTAGAATTTGGTCAGATCTTAAAATGATAGGGCCAAATTAAATAAGTACATCATTTCTTTGAATGATATTTTAGAAGAAAATGTAACTGTTCTTAATATTTCATATTTAAAAAGCCATACCTTTTATTTTCCTATAAATAAAATGGATGTTAGTGGGGCTCAGATATTTTCCCCAAGGTAACAAACTTGCCCTTAGGAATGAATCACTTTAAGTACCACTTTTAATGGTGAAATTAAAAGAATTAATTGAAGAGACATTTGCCCTTTATTTTAAGATGGAAGCTTTAAGTTTGAAATGGAAGCAGAATTTGTACTGACTAATTTGATAGCCTCATCCAAATTCAACTGCATCCAGATAGGCAGAAAATTTGAATATCAATAAAAAGCAATTAATTACTTAATTTATACAAAAATTCATTATAAGCAGTATCCTGCATAGCATCCAAAGCAGTAAAGTATCTCCATATCGGACTTTTGAATAGCAGTTATAATTATTTTCCTTCTTTCCAAATCCTGTTTAAGTTAATTCCAAAAATCAAAATACTGGTGCATGTCCAGCAAATTTATCCTCACTAAAGTTGTTATGTATTCCACTTGAAGAGTTTTGTTTGTAGTCTTCAAAGTTTGTGAGAAGCATTTTTGTTTGAACCAATTAATAGGAGCATTTCTCTCTATGGGCTGGAATTCGTTTTCAGGTAATAGTTCTCAATCATAAAGCCACATTGCCGCTGCAAACAAGTTCCTCCCCCCTTTTAAGTTATTTGACTAGCATGTGAAACTTGATGAATGAGAGCCAGTTCAAAGGATTTCAAAATTTTCTCATAATAATAGATTTTTCAGTTGAGTTCCTTTCATAGATCTATTTAACCTTTTCTCTGGTTAAGTAAACATTTTAAAGGAATATATACACTGATACACACAGCTACCATTATGTCCTACAGATTTTTAAAGCATATTATGAGCAAGACACATATCAGAAAGATAAGAATAAAATATTTTTTTCACTTCAAAGACTTGTTCAAGTACTTGGTGAAACTGCTGGTTATTTTCCCATGTGAAATACAGTGCTGCATAAAAATATATAATGCAATATAATACGTTTTGATGAAATATAAAATCTATTTTGCTAATCCAGATATTTTAATACAGAATCAGTAAATGGATCAAGTTTTGAGATTGTTGTCATTTCAGAAATTTATATTCCTAAAAAAATTGAATTTAAAAAGTAGAAATAAAATAGAGTACAAAATAACCAAAACCTACATAAAATCATAAGATTAAAACAGATATCTCTGTTAGCTCTGTTAACGTCAGGAAAAACTTAGATTCTGTGGAGCCAGAAACAGGTTTTCTTCTGGAACCCACATTTGAAAATGTGTTTTGAAACCTGAAGTTTGTTAAAAATCTACAAACTTGTATATTTCCTTCTTATAGGCTTAAGTTAGTGGAACCGAAGTCCAACATATTTGGAGGGCATCAGATTAGGCCATCTAAGGAAAGGAAAGGGAAAAGAGAAAGGAACATTCATTCTTGACTGGCCATCAATAATCTTGAAGTTCCTTCTTCCCAGTATAATACCTATCCACATAAACATCAGAAGGTAAATAGATACTGTCAAGCTACAAAGATATTAATTTTCTCGGGTAGGCTCTTAACTCAGAAAAATGTTATAAGTGCGTAAGTTATATCTTGAAATTTACAAGTTCACTAAACCATTGAAAAGCCTATTGACATGGTAGGTGTCTCTTAAAAATATTTGCATAGTTCTTGCTTCTATATTATTTTTGGAAAGGATTTGATGAACAAATTATAATAAAAATTGGCTTCAAAACTGTTCAGTTGTAGATTTGAACCTTCTGAAGGAGGAAGTCAGAATGTATAGCTGTACTCCACGTAACTTCTCAGTGTCAGTACGAGAGGAACTGAAACGAACAGACACCATTTTTTGGCCACTTTGTCTGCTGGTTAAACGCTGTGGTGGAAACTGTGCCTGTTGTCAACATTCCTGCAGTGAATGCCAATGTGTCCCTACCAAAGTCACCAAAAAATATCATGAGGTATAGTATTTTAAAAAATGGGGAAAAGTGTAGTAAGTGATGAAGATTAGGAAACTATCATGTTCAGATGGCAATATCTAAATATTTCATCTTACAAATAATTTTTGAGACAGTTTTTTCTTGTCTGGTAGACAAGCTATGTACATAGGGATACAGTAAGAAAAAGTGCTTTATCCTTCTAACCACTTCAGGTGTTAGTTTCTTAGGAAAATAATAGGTGAATAACAAATAGAAGGAGCTACAGTCCTACCTCTAGAGGTCAAGGATTTGATTAATGTCTCCCCATCTTGATTTCTTTTCTATTTCCTGAGACAGGATCAGCTTTTACTTGAAGTTTATTTCAATATTAAATACCAATGTGGAACTTAGTTAATGAGGACTAAAACTTTTCAGATGTTATACTGATTTATATTTACAAATGTTAGAACTAAGTAGCACTAGTCTGATTTTATGTGGCTTTCATAAATATTTAGTGAATATTTGGTCCAAGATATATTAGGTGATGCATAAATCATAAAGTTTCAGGATGAATATGTACCTGTCAGAAACAAATATTGATTTCTAATCACCCAAGTAGTTTTTATTTAATGATTTACTTATTTTAATGCATTTAAAATTACAGCTGAACTGTTTCCTTGCAGGTCCTGCAACTAAAGCCCAGAAGTGGTATAAGAGGATTGCATAAATCTCTGACAGATGTCCCTCTGGATCATCATGAGGAGTGTGACTGTGTGTGTAAAGGGAATACAGAAGGATAAAGGAAACTTTTTTCTTCTACAGCACATTGAATTAGTGGCTTATTCTGTTCTGGGGCTTGTGCATTAATCTCCTTCTGTAATCTCAGTTCTTTCCTTTGAGAATCTTCAGTATTCAAGATTGACAGTTCTGCGAAGATGAGGAGAGCAGAAATTAAACTGTGATTAAGTGTGCCATATAACAGGACATGAAAGCCCACTGAATAGAAAGCATTAATGAGGATTTTTTTCCTCCACCTTGATATAAATATATAATATCATCTCTTTTGCTCATCCTGAATTTTTAAAGATTTAAATTTAGAAATGCTTAAAATCTGGACTCTTCTAGTAGCTTTCCTCCTGCAGGTCAGTTACTTCTGGCTTACCATTCTAAACTTCTGGAATCTCACTTCATTTGTTGCAGTAACTCCTACACGTCCTAAATTTAAGTGTTTATTGCCTACAAACTGTTATTCTAAGTTAAACTTTATTTTTCACTTATACACGTGAAAAAGAGTGGACACTTTACTACTTTTTTTCCCAGTCAGGTTCCTTTCGTTTAGCAAAAATGTATGGTCAGTATATGTGAGGAAGGAGGAAAAGATTGAAAGCAATGACGTGTCTTAATTCCTCCCACTTGTGCCTTCAAGATTTTTTTGTTTATATTTTTCTTGTGTACATTTTTATACTCTCTTTTTGATGGCATAATAATTTGCTTTTCTAATCTTGTTAAATATGTCTATTTTTTACCAAAGGTATTTAATTTCCTTCGTATTTACAACCTAGAAAATTTGTATTTTAGTTCTGTCAGACCCAGCATTACAGGAAGAGGATAGAAAAAAATACTGGTTGTATAAGACAAGGAATATAGTGGTACATGTGCACATAGAAAAATAAAGCGAATGAAAATATCAGTCTGACTTTACAATTGTATGTAAGTAGATTCATGATGTGGGATAAGAAGGAATATAATAGCTGTTTTAACCCTTTTTATAATCTAGTGCCTTGATCTGGGGAGAATGTCTGTGAGCATAGAAGCAGGCTTCAGCATGTATAACTGAGAAAATAAATACCATATATTGGATCACAGATTACTGGCATGAATCTGATAAGCATCAGAATGCCCACCAGAAGATAGCTCTTCCCAGCCCTTGTTGCACTGGCTTGAGTGGATAACATATCTGCACCTGCCTGTCTACATTCTGGCAGAAGTACTTCTACAGAAGTTAATAGTTTTTACATGTGACCTGAGATAGATTGAGGTAGATTGGGAAACAGTTATCTTCATGAAAAAAAATCGTAAATCCCACTGATGACACAGTGTGGTTTTGCCACCAAATTATATAATGGATTGATTAAAAATATGCACATATTTATTGCTTCAGATAGAAGGGTTTTTAACATTGTCATTGACATTTGCTTCCTCATAAGGACAATGGATTCCAGTATTTTAATGATGTATAGTTCAATTTTTGAAATGTGCTTTTGCTTCTGTACAGTCTATGTATAAACCAGTACATTTATCCTCCTCTTGATGAAGAAGGGAAGAAGCAGTAAAATATTTTGCTTGTAAAAATTTTAAATTGTCTAGTGTGGTTTTGTGTGTAGCCTGTTTCCTTTTACTGTTTGGATTTATATAATTCACAAAATAACTGTAATTATTGGAATAGAAAGAACTCACTTTCTATCTATCCATCTCTATCACACCTCTATCCATGGAAATAGTTCCTATTTAATTAAAAAGAGTGTGATTTTTTTTCCTGTGGCATGCTACCTAGCAATCTAATCTGCTCCATTTCAGTTGTTACAGAAAATGCATGGACAGCTGCATACAAATATTTAGGCATTTCTGGTTTCGTTGAATCCCTAAATGAACAGAACTTGACATAACCTCAGTATGAAGTGAAACATGACATCTTTCTACAAATGTTGATGCTATTTATATTCAGTTATTTACAGATTCACAATAAATTAATCGTAAATATGATAGGTACAGAAACTTGAGCGCTTTCAGGCAGTACTCTATAACACCCCCTTTTTCAGAAATAATAGTGTTCTAAGTTTTCTGTAGCCAACTAAGAGGTGTTAGAATTTTTTCTCTCTTCCTTGCTAAACCTTTATATCATGGATATATTTTTAGGTTTTCTTGCATGGAGTAAATGTCTGAGATCTTCCCACAGATTTTCTATAACATTTAAGTTGAGGATTGTAAAGATCCTTCCAAAACTCTTTTAACTTTCTTAGCAATCTTATCAGTGTTTTTTTTGCTTACTTTAGAAAATGACTTTTGTACAGAGGAAGACAAAAGTTTTTCTCCTCCTGTTATCTCTCCCATGTGGATCACTGTTGAATAAACAACATTGTACTGTTTTAGAGAGCTATTATTTCTTAACAGTCTTTCTCACAGTTGAAGAATATTAGTTCACCTCTGGCACTGCATTCACCAGTTATTTGTAAATTATTAGTTTCTTTTGGTCTTATTTACAATTCACAGTGAAAAAACTCACATTAAATCAGCTTTGTGTCAAACTTCTGCACCTGCCAATATATTTACTGTTTTCTTTTTTTGAACCTGTAAATAATTACATATAAATAATATGTAATTAATATACAGAAAAATGTCTTTGCATTGTCTACTGTGCTTCTCTTCACTTTGGGAATTTCATTGAAATATAAGTTTTGACCAGGATACCTAAATATTTGTATGCAGTTATATTGGCTTATCACAGAATGGTATACATGGAAGGCCCATTTCAGACCAGGATATATAAAGTGCTACATGCAAGCCTACTGCCATCACTTGCTTCTCCTCTAGTTGACAAGTCAAAAATGTTGCCCTTTTACTTTCTTGCATCTGCTGTGTATTGGAGGGAGGTTAAGGAAAGAAATGAGTGTCTTAAGCCTTGCAGATGAGGATTGAGAGGGAAAAATAAATATCCTAAGAACTTTAAAACTCTTGAAATTCTATCATTTCTCTATCCACTTATAGAATGTGGAAATGCAAAATTTGTTTTTGCAACTGAGGTAATAGGAGTTGCAAACCTTCAACTAATGAGATCATCTCCCATCCCAGAAAACAAAATATTTGATGGATGACTTAAATTTTATATAGATGTTTTATGTCACATTTGCATAAAAGAAGTTCAGGATTTTTGTTCCTTGTATATTAAATTAATATGACAATTCACATTACTTAATAGTGACCAAGTTGAACTTTTCATGATAGCATGATTATGATTTGTCATTGTGTTTTTACTTGTCTATGATACAGTTTTGAAATTTTGGGTGGTCCTGTGAGAGGGAGGCTGCCTAGAAAATGGTCAGCACTTGTACTGCTGGTATCTGCTTCTTTAGATCCCTGTCCCCAGGCAGCACTGCAATGTTGGCTGTAAAACCTGTGCTGAGAGACAGCTGGGTGATGATGATGATGGTGGGGATGGGAATGGGGAAGGAAGTGTGTGTCTGTGTCTATGTGCAGAAATAAAACAGCCTAAAGCAGCTGGAAAGGGATACTTTTCTTCAGAAGTATAGATCACATGGAGTAGTAATTGGAGGAGTAGCAGGAGGTATACTATCAGTGGGAAGAGTGAAGTTGAGTACTAGCCTGTGAATGATTGTGTGTATGTTGTCTAGGGACCTGTGTTATTGTGTTGGCTCTCTTATGTTTTGGAGCTCATTGATTTGGGTATACTGAAAAGAACCCCTGACAGGTCCCCTTCTAAGTAGTAACAATGCTAGTACTGTGAACATCTGAATTCTAAGAATGTCACTTTGGTTCTGTCACTTACTGAAACATTTTATTAACAGACTGTTGTTGATGAAAGTCTGTTTGGTTTAGCAGTTAGGTCATCAGGTAAAAAACTGGGAGTCTGAGTTCTAGTCCTACCTTAAGCACAAGTCAGATAAGTGAATTGGGCTATTCTCTCTTTCTCGGCCCTAAGGAAGCAGGCAATGGCAAATCACTTTTGAAATCTTGCCAAGAAAACTGCAGGGACTAGTCCAGGTGGTTGCCAGGAATTAAAAACTGACTTGAAGGCTCTCTATATACAAACATTCAGTGAAACTGCAATTTTTCCAGAAAGAGAAGCACTTTGGTCAGATACCTCCTCCAAAATATATTCAGTAAATCTTATCAGTGTTTTTATTAATCTAATTTCATATAGAAGCTAAGCCAGGTTGTACTATTGTAATCAGTTTTCCTTCCCCTCTTACCTGTCTTATGTATTTGAGACATGTACCTGTCTCATAATCTCATTTATATTTGTATAACTTTGCTCCCAAATGAAGGCAGTTTATTTTAAATGAAGATTAGTGGATCCAGAGTTTCTTGGTGCTGATTATACAACTGAATCTTATATGCCCAATCAGGATTTCCTACAAGCTATCCTCTTTTAGGCCACACAATTCAGGTAGATCCCATTACAGTGGAACCTCACAAGATGAGATTTTCACAAGACGAGCAAAAAAATTAATAAAATTTACTCCACTGGATAAGCAGCGACTCACAAGATGAGCAAACTTTGCGTGAGAGCTTACATGTCATCAGTCAGCATGCTCTGTATTTCCTGTTCAGGCAGCAACCGTGCGAGAGTTCTGCCGATGCTGCCACGTGCAGTTTGCCCCATTACTGTCCGTGGGCTGTACTGTGAGACGTTGCTGAGGGAAAAGGGAAAAGGTCCCTTTTTCCCTCCGAGCCAGCAACGGGCGCCAGAGAGCAGCCAGCCTAGCAGCAGCCGAGGCCAGAATCTGCCTGGAAGCAGATCTATGAGTGCTGGTTAGTTTGTTCT
>JANHZU010002326.1:43252-59890 GCA_032468055.1 Acrochordus granulatus | reverse complement strand
GACTCCGGGAGGCAGTGCAAGACAGGGGGGCCTGGCGTAATGCAGTCCATGGGGTCGCGAAGAGTCAGACACGACTGAACAACAACAAGAATTAAAAATCACAATAACTGCAACTGACAATTTATCCGAAAACCCACATTCTCTTCCTTTTAATTCATTATGTAGCTGGATTTTTGAGATATAAAAATATTTTGAAGGCAATTTTCATAGTCCATAATGCTCATCTCAAGAGTGTGAAAGTACTATCAACAGCTTCTACTGCAACATTATTACAAACATATATTATAAATCAACATTTCTGTCCTAGGATGTTGCTCCTGGGCAAGACTTAATTACTCAAGAAATTGGAATGATTGGAATGTAATGTCTGCTTTTAATGAAAGTTAAATTACTAGGAATAATACTAGCTTTTTGAAATGTAGTTCTAGAGTTTACTTTTTTTGGTAATAAATTCTTTCTCAAGAACCTTCTCAAGAAAGGGGAAGTTGGAGACTGAGCAATAGTTGTGCAATATTGTCAGATTGGGGATGTCTTCTTAAAGATGTTCACAACTGTCTTTTTCAAGTCTGATGGGAACATCCCCTCTTCCGAAGAGCATTGACAATTGCCTGGACTCAAAGAGTTCCTCAAAGAAAATGTCTCAAAGTCATAAGTGGCAGAAGTCTTACTTGACAGCACTGATTCCACTTTCTCAAAGAGACTGAAAACAATCCTAGATAATATTGCAGGATGTTGCTTTAGGCAATTTATTATATTCTGATCATGAAAAGGCAAGGTTCAGTGAATATAGGCTTATCAGCAAATTTTTGTGCTTACTGATCACACAGCTTGGCAATAATTTGTCCTGCTAAACTTTCCAAAATAAGAAATGGGTAACTTTCAAAAAGATCAGTGGATGACAATACATTGAAGCAATAAAAGTGGAGAAGTAAAAATACTGCTTTTATCATCACAGAATAGGCTCAAGAATGACATAGATACATAGCCTGTATCTATGTTTGGTCAGGTTCAGTTTTTAACTTCCTGTTGTGGTGCTCCAAGCAATTTTTCTATTACTTCCTCTCCTGGAAGGTTCTGTAAACCAATAAGTCCTCTTGGATCAGCTAACAGCAAATTGCCTTGCAGGCAATCATACTGAAGTCTGCTGCTCTCCCTGATCCAAGTGGCAATCAGAAGTTTAGGACAATAAATTATCAGATTGTTGAAAATCAAGATACAGATTTATATTTGTTACCTTTTCATTTGCTATCAACAGTCTCTAGCAAGAACAGTTAAGATGCCCATTAAACAGAACTGGGTCTTACTTTTGCAATACTAATATCAACAATTTGCATATCTATACACTTGTCTTTGAGGTGCCATAATTATTTCATGAGTGTATGTGTTCTATTATGATTGTCAAAAGGCATTTTTACGTTATCTGATAGATCAACCTGTGCTCTCCCAAATTCTACAATTTCTTGTGTTGTTCTTATCTTTCTTTCCTGAACTTTCAACTTTTCTTTGAAATTCTACTTTCAGTATAATATTTATTTATATTCTGCCTTTATTATTTCTGTAAATAATTTAAGGTAGTAAACACACACAATACTCCTTCCTCCTTCCATTAAATTATTAAAACATTAATTAAATTATTTACAGAAATAATAAACCTCCACCATTGTTTATTGATGGATTTAATTCTTAATATGTATTGATTCTTTGATTCCTCTGGAAAGCCAGAATTTACAGAAATAATAAACCTCCACCATGGTTTATTGATGGATTTAATTCTTAATATGTATTGATTCTTTGATTCCTCTGGAAAGCCAGTTAGTTTCTTTGTCAGTTATCTGGAATCTGCAGTCCTCAAAATTATGATTGTGCTGTTTAAGGTGTAAATTTACTTTGGTGAATCAGATGTTTTATGTTGTTTAAATTTTCTAAAAATTGGTTGTTTTGTCTCCCCAACATAAAATTCTGAACATTGAATGGTGTAGATGACATGTTTCTGTGCTTGGAAACTGTGTCCTTAGGATGAACCAATCTATGTTTAAGTTTGGTCATGGGTCTGATTTGCACTCGGATGTTGTGCTTATGAAAATTCTCCTGAGTTTCTCTGATACTCCAGTAACATATGGAATGGTCACATTACTACGTTTGGTAGAATCTGGTCTTACAGAGGAAGTGGGAGGTTCTTGTTTTGATGTTTCAGTGGCTTTGATAAAAGCCCAGATTGGATAGCCACAATTTCTGAGGGACTTCCTTATATGCAAATTTTCTTTGATGGAGCCTTCTCTGGGTGAAGGTAAACAATCTGCATGATGTTGTAAGGTCCTGATCACTCCTAATTTATGTTCCAGTGGATGATGGATTGTAAAAATTTTTGCAATTTTTACTACTTATCATGACCTGGATTAATGAGAATATTCATAGATATCTGCAGTATAATGATGGATATATATAATTCTTATCTTCAGGTAGTTTACAGATTGTCACAACTTTCTTCAGCAGAATCACTTATCTGGATAAGTTTTGCTGGATGACAATGGATCAATGCAAAAGGAGTATTTAGAACTAATGCAGTATAGTGGTTAAGGTGTTTGAGTAGGGCAGGAAAGACCCAGGATAAGGCCAGTGTTAACTATAGAATATTAATGAGTGACTCTCTCATATATGTTATTATGTATAAAAAATTGGAGGAATGAATATTATATATGCCACTTTGAGCACCTGGAGAAAAAATAAATCAAATAAATACTAGAGCATTTTTTCTCTTATCTATTAATATTTAAAGCAGGTCTGAGAGTCTACCAATTTTGATTATATTCACTCTAATTTCCATCACCTATATTTAAATATCTTTAGACATACTTCATTGCCTTCAGCTCCAGTGTGTGTTAAGAAGCATGTGTCAGTGTGCATAGTGGACAATGACAAATAACATGGCATGCACAATACCATTATTACACAAATGCCCTGTGATGTATCTGTAGGAGACATTGGGGGAGCAACCAGATAAGAACAGGATTTGATGTCACTGTGCACATTGTCAGGTTGACATCATTGTTGCTTGATGAAAAGTATTGGGTGAATTTTGATAACAGGAGAGGCCATTCAGGAGCAATTGTATAAACTTCCTGTACAGTATTATCTTTTCATAAAGGGTACAGCAGTCACCAGTTAAATTGCAACATTCTAAAGAGTGCTGTGGAATCCTTTAACATTTGTCAGCAATTTACATGGAGTCTGTCAGGATTCACTTTCCCCCAGTGTGACTATGGGGTGTCATGCCAAACAATAGATCACATTGTGACCTGCTGCAAGCTGAGGGCATATTCCAGCCCAGTTTCTGATTTTTTCCTCATAAATGATGATGCGCTTCAGTGGTAAATGGCCTATACATTGGTATTTGAATAATTATATTTTAATGTTTTTTAATCTAAGCTAAATGCTAATATATATTGTAAGTCTGTGTATGATATGGCATACACTAAATAAATCAACAAACACACAAACAAATAAATACATAAATAATAAACGTCAGCCTTGAAAGGCAGACAGTCTTAATAGGTTGCTATTATAATATGATTTATAATATTTCCCTTAAAAATGACCACATAATTGGCTTCTTTATTTATTGCATTTATCTGGCTGCTGAACTTGAATATGATTCTCAGCAGTGAACAAAAAAATAAAATTAAAAAATATAAACAATATAATTTCTCATCATTTCTTCCCTTTCTTACATGGGATTGAAAAAGCCTTCTGGATAGAAGGCAAAATGTTTTCCAATAGTATCTTAGAATAAAAGTCCAGTTGCCTTTTTAAATAAAGTTTGAAATTTTTTTTTGTAATTTTTGCTACAAATCATGACCTGGATAAATGAGAATATATACAGAACCTACACTTCTCATCCATTTTTTATGAACTGCTGCATATGTCAAAAAACAATGCATGCTACAATTTAACTTTACAAGAAACTGTAGTGTATTAATATTCTAGAATAATTATAATGGCTCAAAGGAAAGTCTAATAATATTACAATAGATTCTTTTTCATTCACTTTGTCCTTTCCAATGTAGTGAACTTCAAATTCTATAATTCAAGCCAACACATACATCAGGATTCAATATTAATATATCATTGATTAATTTTATTTCTAACAATAATGTGGCAAGAATCAAGATTCTATTTCTGATCTTTATCAAGATCAGAATCAACCTTTATCCATCAAGCATAGAAGTGAGATATTGTCCCAGTCTGATATTGATACACTTTGTGAACTTGATTATGCTCAATTAAATGCATGTACTTCCAGAAAAAAACCATTCCACAGAAATCTAGTAGACAAAAAAAAGAAAGGCATAAAAATGTAATTGGTCTGCCTTTTTTTTTTTTTGCATAAGAGAGCATACATAAGGGATACCTTATTTTAAAAGAAAGAAAGAAAAACACCAGTGATTATTTTCATGTTAAGAAGTAAAACAGAAGGGATATATTTCAGATTAATGTGGGTTTAGCTCAGAAGTACACTCTTTGTTGTGTAGCCAAAGATGGTAGAACCATTGTATAAACAGTTTTATATCAAAGGAACCATGCTGTATGATATGCCTATGAATAACAAAAGGTATAACTAGAAAGCTGATAATAAATGGGTGTCTGAAACTCATTTAAAAAAATACAAAGTCTAGACTTCAAAACTATGTGTGTACTGAAGCAGATTATTAAAGGCCACAGAGCTTCAATCAGAATGAATGTTGGCAGTTGCTTCCAAAGCTTTCTAAAAATACTGTCCACAACATTTTTGAAAGCAGGAAGGGCTTTGAATTTGCTGAAGAAATATAACTGCATATAAAAATCAACATATTTTAGTTTTGTATAACTCAAAACCAAACTTGGCTAACAAAAAGGAGTTTAATGGAGATTGTTTTAATTATCCAAATGATATCTAAGGACAAACGGGCAGATAAAACCTGGTGTCCAACGGATTCTGTGCAGAATATGTGTATGTGCTGCAGAAGAATGAAATACATTCAACCATTACAAAATACAGACCTTTCTCATCAAATAACCAATATTAATGATAAAGTTAGCATGACATCAACTTCATAATAAATTATATAAGATGGTTTCAGCTGATGGATTTAGTTTTCTGGAATAATTACATTTTATGAGTTATTAAAACAACTGCATTCTCATGAATTATCTTTTGTAGGCTTCATGGTGGAGAGAGCAGAGGAAAAGTGTAGGTGTAACCAGACAGAAAAAAGACTGATAACTCCCACTGTCTAATCCCTATGTTTTCTCTTACTGCTGCTTCTATGTCTCCCAAGGACCTCACTTTCAGTTTATGAGAAGAAGAAAATTTCAGATGATCACTTTCAGAAGGTTTTCATAATTAGATCTCTACAGTCAATATAGGCAATGATATAAAATATCTATTCAAAAACTGAAAATGAAAAAATGGGGATATGTGATAAATGATATTAGCAAAATCAATAAAATATGTATGTGTGTATGTATATACCTATATAATACATGCATGTATGTATCTATATAACGCAAAAATAAAATAATGCATGCAAGTTGTTTTCAGTGAAATAAGAAATGTTTTGACATGGCCTATAGACTTTCAGAAACATTTAATTTACTGGGAGTTGTATAATTGGACATGTATATTACTGGGAGTAATATAAATTTAATAGAGCACTTTTAATAAGATCAGAACAATGTCAATAATTTTGCTGACACAAAACAGCCAGTGATGAGCTAAAAACATTTCCATATCTGAGTGAGGTGTTTCAAGGTTGCAACAGTTTAGAATACATTATTTTTTCACATCTAATATTAATTGTACTGTGCTTGCTAATGTTGTCTGATATAACTATTTATTTTTGTATTCTTATATGTTTATTTCAACATAAATAATATTTTATTAATAATAAAATAATACTTCATACATTTTCCAGCTATCCTATTTATGGAAAATGAAATCCCCAGGATAGATTAACTTGTGGAAATCTGGTTTATGACACAAAATGCATTTAATTAGTTCTTTACAAAAATAATAATTACAGTTTTGCATCAGTGGGATTATTTATTATGAAGTCTTTGATTAGTTTTACTATAATATTAGACAATGACTAAAAATAACACTCCCAATTTCCTTGCCCCAATTACAGTTGGTAGATTTGAGAGAAATTATTTGGGGATAGGTTTATAGAACAGGAAGGTTTAACTCTGGAAGTTGGTAGTAGGAATGAAGTTGGTAGTAAGAATGAGTTTAACAGTCATTAATGAGATTTCAAATGTATTTCTTTTTCTTTTTGCCATAGCAATTGTAGGATGCTGCTTAATAAGTACTAACTAGATGGTTAAGATTTTTTAACTCACAATTCCAGTGAAATTGATTCTACAATTCAAAATAAAAAGTCAACAGAAGAAAACAAAAGATTACAACTGATGGTACTAACATCTCCAGTTTGGGGCATGTACCTAAGTTATTGTTTTCATAAGAAAAACTTAAATAAGATTTCTACAAATAAAGGAATTAATCTCTTCTCATAAATACATGTATTCTTATTTATACAGAGAAAAAAATTATTGGACTCTGTGACCAAATTTTATTGGGGGTCAATGACATAATAACATTCAATAATATAAAACAGGCTTCATGTAAGCACTGATCATAAAATAAACTGGATATATCAACCAGTCAACTCATGTTACGCATAACAAAATTTAGGGATTA
The DNA here is from genome assembly GCA_032468055.1 of Acrochordus granulatus. Taxonomy (NCBI): domain Eukaryota; kingdom Metazoa; phylum Chordata; class Lepidosauria; order Squamata; family Acrochordidae; genus Acrochordus; species Acrochordus granulatus. Next base: position 53,157 of record JANHZU010002326.1, on the reverse strand, counting down.
TGAATTGGATATATAGCATGTCTTTGAAGAGTAAAGAGTTCATCAGGAATATACCTTGGGATTTGATGCCAAATTTAATTTGATATGAGCATCCTTAATCAGCTGCCTCAAAACTGCTATTGCATGTTTCTGCCTGAATGTAAAGTATTGAATTAAGGAAAATCCAAGGAGCTCTAATTTCTTGTCCATTACTTTGCTAAAGGATGAGATAAAATTATTGCTAGGGATCCAAGGAGTCAAACCCATAGAAGCAAAATATATTTTATTTATCTATTTATCATATCTATATGCTGCCAATCTCCTAATGGACTCTTGGAGGCTCACAATTAACATTTTTTAACATTTTAACATTCAACCCCGCCCCCCCAGTTGACAGATGTTGTTCACATCTGGGGCTTTCCTCCGTGGCTCCTGCTCTGCCCTTGAGCTCAGGCAGGTCCAGCACCAACTTCCTGCTCCCCTCGCTGCTGGCCGGCTTCCCCTAGAAGGGGCACCCATTCATCTACTCGCCTTTGCGTGCTTATGAACTGCTAGGTGGGCAGGAGTTGAGGCAGAACAGCAGGAGCTCACCCTGCTGCATGGAAACACTGGTTTCAAGAATTTGGGCTACCAACTTTCTGTCTGGCAAGCTGAGCTCTTAACCACTTGCGCCACTATGCCTCATTTTAGCCCAAAATATGTAATCAAGCATTGTCTTAATCCTTCTGTTGGTAAAGAATTGTGTCTGAGATACAGCAAGGACCTTTGAATATGCTCCTAAGAAATTTAGTCGGAATTCTTTCTATAGGAATGAAATAATTGTACTATTGTAATACATGTTGTTGTTCAGTCGTGCAGTCGTGTTCGACTCTTACAGAAAGAGGCAACTAGATTAATTAACCCACTACATAACAAAATACATTTCATTCTTGATTTCTAAAAGAATAACACACAAAATGGATTAACACAGATCTTCTGCAAAATGGTTAGATAATAAATAAATTATAAAGATAATAAATTGCTTCCCTTTAAACGATTGATAGAAAGCTGTGAATTTTGACTCAAGCAAAGTATAGCTATGTATATAAGTGATTTAGTACCAAATTTATAAATTTACAAATAATCTAATCTAATTTTGATACAAAATTTATAAATAATCTAAACCTAGATTAAAAATATGGATGTGGTTTTTCTTCTTTGTTATATCATTAAAAAGTATTTAAGATTACCCATTTAACAGATGATCTTAAAAGTTCCGAGACTTGAAAGCAAACTATATGGAAAATCCTGTACAGCCTTCTGACTTCAGCCAACAAAGTAAATGGGAAATTCAATACCTCAATAGTATTAACTGTTGTATTTACAGCTGCTGCTGCCCACATGAAGCAATCTTTCCCAAGGGCAATGATCAAAGCAATTGGCGCAATGTAACATGGTATGGGACTCGACTCTAACAATTTTACAGATTGTCCTAAATGGAAATGTGGGTGATAGAAGCTGCAGGTGTTCCTAAGAAGGGGCCCCAGGATCAAAACATTTAAGAGATGCTGTATTCAGTTTCAGATTAGTCACTTCACATAAGAAGCTGCTTCATTTACACCTTTTTGCATACTACTATGAATATCTATAATTCAGATTTTTTTCCAGTGATGTAATTGCTTCTATAGAATTTTTTTTTCTGTTTAATGTCAGAGATGCCAAGTGTCATTTATCATTTATCTTTTTGAAGCAATTTAAATCTCTCAGGCATTAATACAGCAGCAACAGCAACAATAAATGGATGATTAGATCTTTAAGTACTGATTAGGAACATACATTATTGAAGCATTGTTTCATTCATTTGAAATTATCAATTACTTGAAATTATGTGCCATGTATACTGTGAATATTTTCCATATAGTTTTAATATATAATTAATGTGTTTTTTTTTCTTAAAAACGTTATGTACAGTCTTCCATCTTTCTTTCAAGACTGTACTTCTGTAGCAGCAGGCATTTATTCTTATTCACTTTCTCGCAATATTTAGATCAACTATTTGTAGAATGGAGAATCAAAATTTGCTTAAATTTGATAGAACAAATTTGGGGGAACTGGAATAAGCAGGTTATCTACAGCTGTCCTCTTAAAAAGATGCAATCATGATAGAATATAATAACTGAAAAGAAGTCAGGGATTTGGCATAAATGACAGCAGAAACAACTTGGAGTAGGCAAACTTCAAAGAGATGTTCCTGAAGACAACTTTGGAGGTAAATCTTACAGAACCCAACAGCTAAAACACATAAAAACAAAGGCATTTCAGTTATTTAACATGCATTCTGTGTTAGTTGTATCAGCTATCATATGTTTTCATAATTGGTATATGGCCTGTTAGGAAGAGGTACAATTTTTAACATTCTTGTATGCAAGAATATATACTGTGTATCCTAAAGTATAAATCAGATATTCTTGAAATCAAAACAGTTATTGAAGAAATATACAGTACATGCATCAGACTGGGAAAAAAGAATCATTTTAAAAATGCTCAGATAGATGGCCATAGATATTCAGACACAAAGTTGCACTTATACCATTAATCAATAACTGATAATATCAATAACTGATTAATCACTGTGTGGGAAACATATGTATGTAGTCAGTTTTAGTTTATCAATTGCTTTTACATTTTACCCTTTAGTCCTAAATCCTTTTTAAAAAAAGAGAAAATAGATTAATGCTGAGACTGTAGAAAAAAATTAATATAATATTACAGTGTGTTTTATATTTTAGAAGTTTGAATCACAGTGCATATAATCCAATAATGGTTAGCTATAGTCTATAAGATAAATCACAATAGTTATGTCCCATACTACAGATGAAGACTGAGACTGGAAGACATTGGCTTCCTTAATAATTGTAAGTTTAATTTGGAAATAGTTTAATTTGAACTAGACCTCCGGATGTGCAAGTTAAAACATTTATTTTAATTGACCCGAATTAAAATAAACCCTACTCCTTACATGCTATGCTTAAAGACCTTCTGGATATCCTGCTGTTTTAACCTTCATATACAGTACTTATATTTCATATATTTTTATATCCATATATACTTTATCTTTTATACTAATATCATTAACAATGTTCTTAGAGGCATCCACTTCTCAGAATTACTTGAGAATATGGCTTTTTAAATAAAATCCAACTTTGTCCAATTAATTCATGAAAATTAAAAAATGCCATAAAAATTAGTCAAAAGCCAAGCTTTTGTATTCAGAATTGTAAATATTTGTAATTCCTAAGTATTAAAATACAAACACTGTTAATAAATCCAACCAAAATAAATGGACATCAAATAGAAAAGCAGTAAACCAGAATTTAATGGTTTACTGCGAGGAATACTTTGATGCCTAAGTTAGAAATATCAAGAACTAAAGTTCCACATATTTGCTTAATGTTAATTTCTTATGCTTCACAACTGAGTAAATGCTTGCATGGTACAATTTATGAGTTTCCCAATCTGCAACATTAACAGTAAAAATAAAATGACCTGCAGAGAAACGGGTTGAATATTGATGTTTGCAGAAGGCAATTTAGAGCTGGATGGCCTCTTTACTTTTCAAGGGAGGAGAATGAATACCTACAGTGCAAACACTAAACTGCAACTTAAAAAATAGCTGAAAAAAATTGCATCTACAAAAATTCAAAATCTCTCTAGAAGCATGTCAACTTGTTTTTCCCTTCATTTTATGCTTTATCTACATGAACAGTATCAATGAACAATATCTCCAATATCACAGCTCCCAGGAAGAATTCTGCTATGGTATCTTCCTTTCCAATTTAACTGAAGTATGGAAAGCCTAAAGAAATGTTTGTACAATGAAGCACCAGCATCAACATGCATGCTTTGGCCACATTGTAGCTAAAATATGAACAACATCACTCTCTCTTTTCTTTTGAACAAATTCTGAAGCCATTTTTTCTCTATCATAATTGAAAAGTAAAAAAAAATACAGGAGAAATCTCTTCAGATTCAAACTTCTTATATTGTTGCTGAAATATTTTCTTTCAGGAATTGCTATATAGTTATAATAAGAATTGTGAGAAAAATCTACTCAGCCCTCTTTTAGATCTGCTGGTACATGGATTAGTCTGGACAACTCCCTTTAGGGACTAGGAGTGGTCCTTGCAGGTGGTGCTCCTTTTATCACCACAAATCATACTTTAGAAATGCGTACAAAGATTTTTGCTTTACGTAGCTCTCATCTGAAAGCATAAAACTCCAGTTGGATGCTCTATAAACCACACCCCTTAAACTCCAGAGATTTGGCTGTCTGTTGCATACATCATTCATCAATGCAGCTGTTAGGTCATTTCCTCTAAAAACCACACATAATGTTAGCAGCTTTGAAGCTTGCTTAAAATGTCTCCCTGCTGTCTTGATGATCCCAAACAGTGGCTAGTTGTGCAGGGCTGTCAGTAACTGGAGATACAAACCTTATTAATATCTCAGACAACAAGACATGATAGAGCAAAAATGAAATAAATCATACATAATGAATCAACATTCAAGGGTTTTTCTGAAATCTGGTATTATTGTCCATACTGCTTTACATTTGAACAATAACATACTAATAATGGACAATATTTTATTTGCACTAGATTAATCACAGATCTGATAGCCAGACTGATGTACTGCTTAAGGCATCAGGCCAGAAACTGGGAGATTGTGAATTCTACTCCCGCCTTAGGCACAAAGCCAGTTGGGTGACTTTGAGCCAGTCATTTTCACTCATCCCTAGGAAGCATGCAATGTCAAAACCACTGTTGGAAAAACTTGCCAAGAAAATTGCAGGGAATTGTCGAAGCAAGAGAATAACACACAACTGAACAGAAGAAAAAAATATCCACAGATCTAAGAGTGAATTTGTAGCAGCTTTAGAGATCATAACTCATTTTACATAGTTTACTTATATAATTTTACGTATAAGTCAAATCCCACTTATTTGTTATAACATCGCAACAAAGTTTAAAAAAAAACAGGCATCTGGACTGGATTTTTCTCAAGTCGAAGACGTTTCACCTTTAATCCAAAAGGCTTTCTCAATTCTCAATTTTGGATTAAAGGTGAAACGTCTTCGACTTGAGAAAAATCCAGTCCAGATGCCCTTTTTTTAAACTTTGTTGCGATGCAATTACCCTGGATGAGTGAGAGTCTTCACAGTCAATGCATAAAGATATATTTTTACTAATACTGATAAAAAAAATAGTTGTACATAGATCCTTTCCTCAAACATAGTTGGAAAAGGATTGATAGTCAATGATCTTCATCAACTGGTTGATGATACAAAGCCAATTTCAAGGGGAGAGGAGAGACTGATCTACAAGTATGTCATTTAACAACAGTCACACTAGGTTACCAAACAAAGCAGAAATAAAAAATTTTAACCTGCTAAAAAGGGGATGAGATGATAACATCATATATAAGAATTTATCTGAAAAAATGCAGTGATATGGTTTAAATCCATTTGCCAGGTAAACAGGGGCACTTCTTTTTAAATCCTAATTCAAACAATGATCAGTATAAATGTTTTAATAATTTTATTAAATGTTTTTTAAAAAAAATCTAATACAAACTAAGAAAGAAAAAAAGTAGAAAGTGCAAGAAAAAGGAATAGAAAAGAAAGAAATAAGAATATTATAAAAAAAGAGAAAAGAAATGAAGAAATGAATCCTCTTTCAGTACAATTATAAACAATTTTATACTTATCACCTTCTCTTAAAATACAACAAATTATCTCTTCTTCCCATACTGTATCTTTGTTTATAAACCAATCCTTAGGATCTTGTAGTTCAATTCTGTTCAGCAAAAGTCAGTTAAAGGTTACCAGACATAATCTATTTTAACCTTGATCAAATAAACCAAATTTATATTCCTTCCTTTAATAATCCTGATCTTTAATCCCTTCAAATAATATCCTGAAGCTCAGGTTTTTTTTCATGTTTTTTTCTTTGCCCCTTTCTACAAAATCCTTCAAATATTATTAGGTCGCTTATGTAAAATACAGTATAGGTAAAATTCAAAACAATAGCATTTTCCCACAGAAAGGATCTTTATAATTAATTTCAAAATCTTATTTCAAATCCATCTAGACTCTTAATCCATCTGTATCCTACAGAAGTCAACATCCTAATCACCCTTTTGCTGTAAATAAAAAAAATTAAAAAATCCTTAACTTATATTTAAAACTTCTTTCTCTAAGGATTTAAGGAAATTCACCCAATGAATACTATAAAACTTGTTGATCCAAAGATTCCTAATATTTGAAAAGCAATTAAGAAATAATTCCAAAAGTGATTAGGAAATGAGGTTCAATGTACTCTGTGTCCATCTAGATTACATTATAGCTGTGAGCTTGCTTGAAATCCCTTGACTCGCACTTGCTCAACTCACAAGTTGACAAAACTCATACAATATGGGAACAAAAACTTTGGTTCCTGTAGTCTACTCATCAGAAGCAATTGTCCAGAACACATGTGGGCGATCTCACAATCTCTTCTTTATTTGGAAAGAGTTCACTAGCCAAAATTTGCTATCTGGCTGTTGATTGCCACCATAATACTGTTCCCCGCTCCTTCAGGGATGCCTAGTTTGTCATGAGTCCTCACTTAAAATAGGAATAGTAAATTTGTTGATCATTTCCTAATTGTTTCTGCCTTGTTGGCTTTCCCAATTCTCATATACTTATAATGAATTCTAAATTCATGCTACTGCTATCATGAACCATGTAGGGTTGCAATGCCAATTTATTGTAATCTAGTTCAACAATTTTCATTTAAAATAATAACAACCCTGACTTAGGGGGAAATGAAATAGAACTTCTGCTGTCATCTGTTATTTTTGTAAATGAATCTAACCATGAAACTTAGAAGAAAATGAAGTTTAAACTGAAGTCACAGCAACCCATGTGGTTCCTAAACAGCCCCAGAACCCCTTCAGACATTATGGCAGCTGCTGGCAACTAGATACAGTGATTGTAATCACATTAATTACAATTTAATTATATTTAATCCTGATTAATATGTATTACATAATTAAATTTATTAATCATTTTTTTTAAAAAAATCTACCTATAATAGCTCTGGCATATTATTTGAACTTTAATTATATTGACCTAAACAAGACTAGACTCCCCTTTCTAAAAAGTGATTTAATAGCCAATACCCCATACTTCTCTCTCCTCCCATTATGTCATAATATGCATGTTTCAGTTTCTAAGACATACTAAGTTACTAGGCTGTGCAACTACTTCAAACAATGTATTTTTGACACAAGCAAACCTTTTCAAAGAGATTATGGTCTTGTCCAAAGCTGACTGCTCTTTTCCTAAGCAAACTAAAGTTTTACGTCAGCTGCATTGTTTTTTAATCAAAAATATCCAATATCCCAGAAGACATAATTTCACTATAATGTGAGACCAAATTCTAGTAGCAACAGTACCAAGGCTTTTGGAAATTGCTAAATAGAAGCATCTATCATTGCGGCTGCCTACTCAGTGTGTGGCTGCTACTGCCAGTTCCCCAGCAAAGTGATATATAATTCTTAACACCCAATAAGCACTTTCATTTTGGCTGATGAGGCAGAAAGTACAGGACCTCAACCTTCTGCATTGGCAATATCCATTTGCAACTTATAAAGGGGGTTTTGCATGAACTCTAGCAGCCAGAAGCAACACTGGGATGGAGAAACGGTTTTATCAAACCATATAAAAGAATGGCAAACTCCTTTGCACATCTCTCTGAAATCTGCCAGAATTTACCTGCACATAGGAGGAACACTGTATTTGAAAATGCCATTTCATTCAGTTAAGAGATTAAATATGTTACTGGTTTCCAAATCTTTCCACTTGGGCAGACTTCATTTCTCTATCAGAGGCTACTCTGCCTGAAAATGTCACTATTTTTATCAAATGAAAATACCCAATTCATTTGTTGATTTTCCTTTAAGTAATGGAGCAGCGTAATCAGCTTCAGATTTTAAGAAGCAAGATGCCACTTTAGATCTCTGTGAAGCAAGTTCTCACACTTCATTGCAATTCCATAGTTCTCTCTGCAACTCTTTGCAGACTACATATTCCAGCAAAAAACTCCAGGACTTTGGAAGGCATACTTTACTGTTGAATATCTAACTTTATTTATGGTTATTGTTTTATTTACTGTTGTATTGCAACTATGCTAAGAGTTGCTGTACTGGAGTTAAATTCCTTGCATGTCTAACATGCTTGGCCAATAAATACCTGAGTCTGAAATGCCGATCAAAGTTATATGTTTTCTATAGATACACAATAAGTTTAAAAGCCATTTGTTGCACTACTTTTTTATGCACATCCCAAAAGCTACAGGGAAACCAATTCCATCAACATTCCACAACTTGATGCAACCAATTTTCACCTGGTTTGAAAATGCTGGGAAAGATATCTTCACTCAGCTACCTCCTTTTTTCTTTTCTTTTCTGGAAATCTCTACTGATTTTTCTTATAGAAAAATAAGGGAAAATTGCAAACTTGATTCTGTTGATTCCTTCAACAGATGAAAGGAATGGGAGAAAGGAAGGCTGCAAAATAATTTGGAATCAGTTTCTATCTTGGTTAAACTCTTACTGGGCAAAGTCATTCTTCAATGTTCAATTCCATATCCTTCCTTTCCTTAAACCTCTCATTCTTTCTGCTTGTTTCTTGATGTTTGTCAGGATTATTTATTTAGAGCAGTGGGAAAAACATGTATATTTGGAGTTAGTTTCTCAGTTTGCACTGGGGATTTTGCTGCAAAAATAGTTCAGGGCGTAAGAGTGAGAAATCAGAAAATGAGGGAAAGGTTTGTAAGAATTTCCAGTTTCAATCTTGTACAGTAACATTGCTGCAACAAACCCATTTAAAGAAAAGTATTTCTAACATGGTAATAAATTTTTCATTCATTACTGAACAGCCAAGGCTCTGTCCTCACCTTTCCCAAGTCTGAAATTAGTGCTGAAACTAAAAAAGAATGTAATATTCAGAGAAGCATATGAACACTATACTTTACATTACAGAAAATATAATTTTATACTGTTCCAGGAGAAAAGCTGAATTGAAATAATGTGTAGGAATTCTATCTGAATTAGTTATGTAAACAGTGAACTCTTGGTTATTATAGATCATGCTTTTTCTTTATTACCCAATTATCAGCCGAGTAAAAGAGATGTGTTTCCAGGTCTCAGATACATTTGATGGCCTTGCAAATAGTTCTTGTTTATTCATTATGTCTGAATTCAGTCACATCTCTCTGGGAGTAAATCCCAAATAACTTAGAGACAGTTACTTCTGAGCAATGATGCATAAGATTGTATCGTTAAATACTGATCGATTGCCATCCCTGGACTTCTTCTGCAGTTCAAACCAGAAATTCTATTTCATTACACTTCCTCAAATGTTACGCCTTTTAACATTATGTGGGAGAATAAAATTCATGTCTTAAATCAACAAATTCAATCACTTGGAGCTAATGCTACCATATATAAACTTCTGAAAGTTTAAAAGAAGGAGGTTTTTATGTATCTGTCTTACTAATCCCTTTTTATATCATACTTCAGTTCTTGATTTTTGGAATTCCCAAATTTAGGAGTTCACTAGTGACATTTTAATTCCTAGAAATATTTATCTTATAGGCAGAATATTTTCTACAGTAGAGGTGGGAAATCACAGTTTCTGTACTCACCAACTAAAAACCTCATTACCAAAGTCTGTAGCAACATGGCCAGTTTTGTTCCTTTTGTTCTTCAAAATAAGCACAGCACCTGGAAGGCCTCTGGGAAGGAAACTACAGTGGTACCTGACAAGACAAATAACTCGCAGGACAAGAAACTCACAGGACGAGCAAAAAAATTAATCAAAAAATATTCCGCTAGATGAGCCG
>JANHZU010002326.1:0-19708 GCA_032468055.1 Acrochordus granulatus | reverse complement strand
CCCTGCTTCATTTTGTACTCCAAGGCCAAACTTGCCTATTATTCCAATTACCTTTGACTTCCTATTTAGCATTCCAAGATTAAAAAGACAACTTCAGCCTCTTCGGCATCAGTGGTTGGTGAATAGACTGAGATTGCTGTAATATTGAATGGTTTGCCTCAGATTCAAACTGAGATCATTCTATCATTTTTGTGATTGTACCCTGCTTTTCTCTCTCTTTTATTGACTATGATGGCTACTCCATTTCTTCTGAGGGATTCTTGTCCATAATAGTAGGTAATAGTGATCGTCTTTAATTCACCCATTCCCATCCATTTTAGTTCACTGATTCCCAGGATGTTGATGTTCAATCTTGACATCTCATGCTTGATTCATGGATCTTACATTCCAGGTCCTATGCAATATTGTTCTTTCCAGCATTACAGTTTCCTTTCCCCTCTAAACACATCCACAGATGAGCAGCCTTTTGGCTTTGGCCCAGCCACTTTACTCTTTCTGAAGCTACTTGTAATTGCCCTCTGCCCTTCCCAGTCACATATTGGACACCTTCCAACCTTAGAGGCTCATCTTTCAGCATCATATATTTTAGCCTTTTTTTACTGTCCATTGGGCTTTCTTGGAAGGATACTGGAATGGGTTGACATTTCCTTCTCCAGAGTCCTGCAGCTCATTTTTTCATCAGATGTCCAGGAACTCCAACATCTATCATGGTCCTTGCTGATCTGGGTGATGACTGAGCCAGTATGGTTTTCTGTATATTACGTCTCAACATATTTTTATGGGAGGGAGACACTCTTTGTCTATAAAGTATATAAGTATACTGAAAGTACATAAGTTATTTTACCTACACTTTTTTCTTAACCAATATTCATTGAGGCAATTAGAATCATCTATATTTCTTCCTTTTGGCACAGTATTGCATAACCTCCAGGGACAATGTCTCATCTAACTTGCTGTATTTCCAGCTGTGCTGACTGCTGTATAGCAAACTAGAGTCATATTTTAACTCCCTATATGGTACTCAAGACACCTATATTCTTCCCCAGGCTTGACGATTGACACCCCCCCGCAGCAATGGCCCTCAATGTCAATCAATGTGATCATTTTAATAATTAAATAAGGAAGATAATGATCTGCTGCAAGGTAGATAAACTCAAATTCAGCAACCATGGATGCATCACTGGGATACCTGGGGGATGGGTTGGGGACAGATTGTCCTGGAGGAAATTGATGTGATTGTTTTGAATCAGCACTGACTTGATGATATATAATCAATCAACACCATGGATGGGTCTAAAAAGGGCTATTTCTATTCTGCACTTTGTGATCAGTTTCCTAAAAACTCAAGATTTTTTCTTAAAGGCCAATAGCCTTTAGGGGGATTATACATTTCAATAATTTAATTTCAAATACTTTAAGATTATATTTAAAACCAGTGCAAAGAGGGATGCCCATGAAACCTATGTTGTCAATCTAATACAAAGCATATGCTAAGAAATAGGTTTCTACCTGCTGCCATCAAACTCTTAGCCAGATGCTCTAGTACAATTTCTATCTAAACAGCACATGGCCTATATGGAAACTTCAGGCCATTTCATATTGTATAATCAAAGTTTTCCAGAGTTAGCTAAGGACAGCTTTGTTGGTGTTCAGTTGCACAGTCGTGCCCAACTCTTTGCAACCCCATGGACTGCATTACGCCAGGCCTCCCTGTCCTGCACTGCACTGCCTCCCAAAGTCTTCCCAAGCCCATCACACTGACTATGCTATCTATCCATCTCATCCTCTGCCATCCCCTTCTCCTCTTCCCTTCAATCCTTCCCAGCATCATAGTTTTTCTTTATTTTAAAGTCAGAGCAGATGTTGAAATTCATATAGCAGCAATTACTTACTGGCATACATTTAATCCCAGCATACATTTAACTGGACTCCATTTAAGCTGCCCTACCTCACTTAGATGGATAATTTCCATTCTACCTGAAAGAAAGCCCCATCTAGAAAAATTGCAATTTGTGATGTTTATGTGAATTAAATAGGGATTGATTGTAGAATGTCTCCTGAATATAAAGCTCCAGTTTAATCTAAGTTAGCTGTTCAGTTTTGTAAGACCTCAACTATATTTGATGGGAGAATCATGACATTTTACCTGTATATAAGTGTATTCAGAGTCACTCTTAATGAGATGGTTGGTGAATAAATGTAATAAATAAATAAATATGTGTCTTTATTAGTGCATGTTGAAATTATTTCCATGTGTTTTATCTGGCCTTATGACAAAATTTAATTTCCCCCTTTAACAATGCTAGGGCAGGGAGATGATTATCCTATTAGTTAACAAGAAATTTGTAAAATGCAAGTTATTTTTCCCAAGTGAATATCAGCCCTCAAATTTCCAGGAAGATTGAGAAAGGAATATTCCCATGGCTTCAAGTAATTACATAAATAAGTAAATAGTATTGTCCATGAGATACCAAAATAAAACATCATGGAAAATGCTATGGCTGACAGTTTGGAGGATAAGAAGAACAGCACATGAAGGGGAAGCAGATGTTTAAAGTTTTCTGTGCCTTCAACCACAGAGATTTGGGAGAACAATTGTTTATTTTCATACCAGTAGATGATGCCTGGAGAGAAGGGAAAGGAAAGAATAGGGAACCTGCCGAACATTTCCGTGAAACTACCTCACATTTAGCTATGTGATGGTAAAAGCTTTGACTGATACCATTGCTGAAGCATGGTAAAATAGGCTGTGGAGTACGTTTTGTAGTATTGTACTGGCACAATATTAAGAAGTCGATTGGCCACTTCAAAGAAAACAATTAATGGAGCCCACAACAGTGATAGTCTTACTATCTCCAAAAATCTTCCCTATGCATAGAATGGGGTAAAGTGATAAGTTTTATTAATGGACTGTTAATTTTAATGTCAGAAAGCCCACTACACCACTGAAGCTGCTTTAGGTTTTCTCATTATTGGAAGCTGCAACATGGTAATAGTCCCTTTACTGCATAAAATCTATTAAGCACTTTGAAAGACCACAAAATACTTCACAGCTGCCTGATTTGATTCACTGCTTTGAAATGCACCCTTCCTTTGACTTACAAAATTGCTTGGATAGGGTGATTTAATTGAAGCTCTATTGAATCAAAGCTCTGCTTGTAATCTATGAACAAGTTTGTTACTGCAGGCAGAGCCAGAGTAGCATGCTTTCCATACAGCAAGCCTGAAATCTGCATTAAGTGAGTCTAACTAAAAAACTACCCTTATAATCATACCTGTTGTAGATATTAAGCACCTGGTCCTATTATTTGCACAAAGACCTGGCACTTGACTAATATTTGCAAATAACAAATGCAGTCAAGGTTTAAAAGTACCAAATGGTTGAAGGCGAAATATTGTTAAACAGTCAACTCAGTTCACTACTCTCTTTCATGAGTGCTGACAGGCTGAGCCCCTCTGCAGCTGTGCATGGACAACATGAGGCTAAGTTGCTTCTACTGAATCTTGGAGAACAGCCAACTGGCAGGGAACATAATAAAAAAATATAGCTCCATATATATGAATTTATCTAGCTCAGCAAACTAAGCTGTTGCAATTAAGCCCATTTTGTCCCAGGGAAGTAATAAAATTGACCAATGAAAGAACCACACAATACATATCCTAATGCATATGTCAAATAATATTTAAAAGAAGACACATAAATGAAATATTAAAAATGATACTATGAGTAAAGATTTATTTTAGCTTGGCCCATTTACCCATAGAAGTCAGTTCTATTTTTTATGTAATTGTACTTCTTTCCATTTTTTTATTAAGAATTTTGTATGTGATATTTTCCCCATTTATTTCTATCTTTTTTAGGGAGTGGAATGATACTTACTCTAATGTTATAATCCAATTTTATGCCACATCTATGGAGTTTTTTGGGGGGCGGAGAGAAGAAACATTTTGGTAAAATATCATAATTGTCATAATTGCACACCAGAGATATAGTAAGCCTATTCTGATCCTTCTTCTAATTGTTACATACTAATGAAAGCAAAACATATGAAGGATGCCCTGAAATGTAATAATAGTGGTAATGCTAAGGATCCTATATCTGCAGCATTAATTATCTGTCTGTACCCCTGATATTTACAACCAACTAGAGCTAAGGAAGTCTGCTTCTTTATATAACATTTTCTCCAATATAGATTTAATTTTTGTTGTTTTATATTAGAAGAGACAAAAGTGTGGTTCAAGGGTTTTATGTAGCCCATCATAATTGTCAAACAATTGACTTTTGTTTTACTTTTTGAAGAAATAGGGGCATTTTATCAGAGAAATTGAGTGACTTAAGAATGCCCAACTCATTCATTTAACCCCTTAACACTTCTAAATCTTCTCTCAAAATTGATCCTAGTCTAATACATTTTTGAAGTATGACTTCTAAGATGCCACAGGTACCTTTATATGGTCTTGTCACCAAACAGAAATTGTGCACATCTGCTTTAAATCATTAGTAGGTGTTTGTGGAGTTCTATATGTTATTTAACAGTACCCAGCATCCATGGAAAGCATGTTAATGCTGAGAAATGCCAGGAGATAACTCAGCAACATCAGAGTAGAATTCAGATTTGTTCTGTTGAAGATTCTGTTTTTTTAAAAAAAAATCATTTCCAGCATTAAAAACTTACTCCTAGTAAGCCAAATAACATTTATCAGGTTTTTAATTCAGTGGTTTTAATTGCTTCTTCAAAATATTCTAATTATCCTCATACCATTAATATTTGTTTCATGAGAAAGAATTCTGATCTCTTCCTTAAAGGAAAAATCACGAGTCATACATGGAAAGAAAACATACTGATAGATCTGAATGGTGGTTCTAAGAATTATCTATGGGAATATGGGTCTTGGAAATTTTCAGTTGCATCACTTTTTGCCACCTAAAATGTGCTCTTTTTTCATTTGGTCCTCTCTCCATTCCAGCTTTAATGTCTATAGATTTTCAGGAAAAAATACTCTTGTTTGCAAATATGCATTGATATATATGAAAAAGGGGAAAATAAATGCAAAATATGCACAAAGAAGAAAAATGCCTCAGGATATCCTGATATCAATTTTTTGCACAAAAGAACAAGAGGTGCTATTTGAAAACATCAGATTGAAATCCTCTGATTATAAAAAGGAAGCAAAATCCAAATAGTTCAAGATGGATCCTCTGGATTGGGGGAGTGTTTAGTGGTATCTCTGACAGCTGTATTAAGAACTAAACAAATAAGATACAGTTGGAGAATTCCATTTGCACTGAAAATTTTTGAAACAAAAAGGATAATTATAAAGACAACGATAAAAGCTTTCTATCTGTATGAAGAACAGCTCAGAATCATTTGATGTTTAGGAATTTTTAGCTACTGAAAAGGAGAGCAGAGACAATCAATTTTGGGAAAAGGGACATAATAGATGATGAGCACAAGTGGAAAAAAACAAGAATTAGAAAAAAATCATAAATCAATTCAGAGACAAGCATTGAAAGAATTAAATCAAGTTGAACAATAACTAGATGTATTCAAAATGAAATGGGAGAACTCTACAAGAACATAAAATTTGTCAGATGTAATCATTTTGAGCATGCAAACAAAGCAAAGAACATGGGCAATATCAGCAGTAAAGAAAGGATACAAATTGCTAGATGCAAATTGGAAATCTTAGAACTTACAGAATTTTTCGAGAAATATATGCTAAGTCTAATATTGACAAAACATTTTTTTTTATAAACAATTCAAAGCAGCAAACATATTCAACACAACTTCCTCTTCCTAATTTCCCCACAACAACCCTGTGAAGTTGTGACTGGCCCAAAGTCACCTAGCTGGCTTTCATGGCTATGTATGTGTGTGTGTATCTTTGTTCATATATGTGTATAAAAGTATAACAAAGAGTCAGCATTTAATGAACAACATAAACCAATACTAATTAAATGTATGATTATTCAAGAAACTGAAAACGCAATTATTTAAAAAGAAATTAAAATTGGAAAGGCATCAGGCTCAGACAGGATGACAGCTCAGTATTATACACAACCAAATGTTGATAACTCTGGAGGTGGTACTGCTCCTGATTTTGTGTTCAGGCATAAAAATATATAATACATTTAAGAAAACCATTGGCCTATTTCATGCAACTTACTAAGGCACAGTGTATTTAAATGTAGAATGGAATAAACCACAATGGCTGAATTCATACAATGTGCTATCAGTAAAAAATATAATGTGATAATCTGAAATGAGTCACTACCTATTGACTTTAATACTGCTTTCTCTTCAAATGTGTTGTGAAATTAATATTATTGCTATATTGTATTGTTTTATGTTTTTAGGATGTACGCTATCCTGACTCATTTGTTGAGATAGGCAGCTATACAAATCAAATCAGTTAATTTTCAGTTGAAAACAGAAAATACCATGACCAATGGTCTATCAGTTTCCTATGCTGGGGAAACTCACAAGTAAGTATAAAGATAATTATCTTCTCATTATTGCTTCTTAATCAGTATTCAAAGTGTAGCCTCCCAAGTACACCAGACAGAAACATGGCCAGATGAGCTAATTTTAGGTTACATTATCATTATCACAATCTTGCAAGTCTGAAAGTACACATCTCCCACATACTCTTTTTCCCACCTGATAAGTTAAGGAAGATCCTTTCTAAGTTTTTTTATTTTTATGCCCATTACTCAGTTATGGGCTTCTCCCTCCCCCTTTTATCTGATCATTCCTTGGGCAACATTTTTTCTCCCATCTTCCAAGGTTTTTCTTCCATTCCATTACATGAAAGCATAACACTACTGAAGACAGAGCTACAATTTAAATCTTTTTTGTTTCTTGTGAAGATGGAAAGGGATTGGAGGGTGGAGGGGAAGTTGAAAATGCAGTGTGTGTTAGGAAGCTGTTTTCTTTCAATGAACAAATATGGAAAAAGTAATGGGATAAACAGCTGAATGATTTATATTTCATGATTTATAAACTGAGTGCCCAGTAATCAAACAATAATCATTATATTATGATACCAGATCTGTTTTGGTTTTAGCTAAGCTAAAACAGTACACTGTTTTTCTTATTTGGGAAAAGTAAAATGTGAAAGACTTGAGTTTAAAAAAAAATTACCACAAAAATAAGCTACTGATTTAACATTTTTTGCAATCTTTTTGCTATCTGTTCAGTTTTAAAATACATATATATAAATTAGTGCAGAAAGCATAGATTGGGGCAAATGTGCTTATAAACTATGTTTTTGGAAAAAGTAACATTTGAACATATCTAAACATTTAAAAAATGTTCACAAATGGAGATAACAATAAACTTGTTTTTCTGTGCATTAATGACTTACCATGTCTAATGAAGGATGCTGAAGTACACATGACTAAGGAGTTAAATACACATTGTAACACCCTTATTATATGCCACTGATATTGTATTATTATATTCACAAGTGAGGTTGCATAGGCTGTTAAAAGACTGAGTTTTTAATTGGACTGTTAAAAGACTGTCATAATAATATCTGATTATTAATAAATCAAGGTCAAAGACTATGGCTTTTGGAAAATTACACCATAACCATAGGTGGAGATTGGATAATGGAGAGCCAATAGATCTAGTTAATACCTTTCCTTACCGAGAGATAATTTTCTCTGTGACTAGATCTTGGCTCCTTTATCATCAAAGGAGCTCACTTCGAGCAAGGGCACAAGTAAATCTACTCTTTAAATTAAAAAACTACAATTACCCAGGTACCTTACCTCCAATTATTAAAGTACTGTGTATAAGTCTAAGATTATATCCATGGTCTTGTATGGAGCTGACATTTGGGCTTTAAAATAAACATCAGTACTAGAAGAAACACAATCACAGTATTTGGAAAACACCTTGGGTGTCAATAAAAGGACTTCATCTGCTGCATTTGGAGCTGAATTGGGAATTCACACAATTTGCTTTCTATATAAAAGTAGGATAAATAATTATTGGCCCAAAATTAATCCCATGGAACACTGATAGAGTCCCCCAACTGTGTCGCTTAGAATAGATAAAATCTCAATCGAAGGCTTGCACAGTTGACAAATTATGTTGGGAACTGTGGCCTCCCTGTAATTTTATACAACTGGAGAATAAGCTAAAAAATATTGCTCAAAGAATCCTGGTTATTGATGCACAAAAATATATAGCCACCAAATATATAGCC
Source organism: Acrochordus granulatus (assembly GCA_032468055.1). Lineage (NCBI taxonomy): Eukaryota > Metazoa > Chordata > Lepidosauria > Squamata > Acrochordidae > Acrochordus > Acrochordus granulatus. Next base: position 11,491 of record JANHZU010002326.1, on the reverse strand, counting down.
ACCCAATATATAGCCACCAATATATAGCCACCCACCAAAGCTGGCACATTGAAAGATGTGCCGGTGTGAACATACTTTTCAAATTGCAAAATATCTAAAGACAGAAATGCCTAAACACCTTAGAGCGGTATTCATACGTGCAAGATTGAGCAGCTGGACACAGTTGTTAAATTTGGAAGATTTAACCAAGTTCCTTACAGTGAACATACTTGTATTTGTGGAATTCCTGCGATAGAGGATATTACACATATATTATATGATTGCCAAGTGTATAAGAAAAGAAAGACCAGTATCTTGAACCACACATTAGATTAATTAACTATTGGGACCCTGAATTTAAGAACATACTTCATGTGTGGTCAGAATTCAATACTCACATATAACACAGCTTTATAAAACAGTTCAGTTAAGATCTACATATGTGGGGCTGATCAGGGTAAATTGTAGGGTAACACAGGCATATGATATTGTATTCTTTATTTTATTATTTTCATCTAACCTGTTTCTTGTAGTCTTGCAACTATTTATAAATAGTTTTTTGTGTAATGTTTTGTGTTTTATTTTGTATTTGATATGGCCTGTGGACTAATCAATAATAAAGTATACCTAATAAACTTGTTTTTGGAATACAAGAGCATAATATACAAAGCAAAGGATATTATTGATCCATATTTAGTTTGTAGGACATGAATTGGAATATATTTTATAATTGCCAGTATGACTTTGAGCAGGAAAATGGAATCCCAAGGCTTGAAAATTAACTGTTGCAATCAATAAATGTTCTTTTTTACCAACGTTACAAAGATTAAAATGTGCAGAAAAATTCCAAAGGGAAAAAAGAAAGTTGCTTGCTATAAAGAATGAGAAGTAGCAAAAACAGAATTTTAGTGTCATTATTAAAGTATATGCTGATAACAAAAACTGTAAGAACCACTATCTTGAAAAACAGATGTAAGAAATTGCCAGCCAAATGTATTATGCTTCTTTCCAAGCAAGATGGAACTGATGGCTGCAATCGGAATTATCCTTCAACTTGTGGAAGATAAGTGCACTATGCAAAAGAGTTAGACTGGCTCTATTGTTGTATTATTTACTGTTTCATACTCGTCCTCAAGTTCCTATGACATACTTTGTTTTCATCTAAGAAGACAGTTATAAACAATTAAAACACAACTAATATGAATGAATATTAGGTGTGCATTTTTCTTAACATCATGGCTTTGTGGTTCAGATCCAAGTCACACTAGCCTAGCATTTCCACAAGAATCCCAACTTCAAAAATTGACTAGCAATATGCCAGAAGGTTGCTTAAAACCACTGATGACTCATAGGTGGAATCAGAGTCTGGAAATTCCCTTGCTAACATATTGCATTTATACCGTACCTCTCAATTTAGTATGGTCAAAATGAGACTATCTTGTAAATGTCTGACATGTTGCTTACATGCCATGCTTAATATCATGTTTTTCAATAGGCCCAAGTCTTTTTTCCCTTGATGTCAGCAAACTTCACATTATTTGCACAGACTGATATTTAGGATGAGCAACAAATGAGATTCACATATTGGGGAATATGTGAATATGGTACATGCTATATTTATAAATATCAAGTCATGATTTATTGTGATTAAGCTATAAAGCAAGGCTAGAATTCTACTGCACTAACTCTATATGGGTTGAATACCTTGTTAGTCATCTGAAATAATCTCAGACTAAGAATCCTTGCTCCTGCTCCTCTTTCTTTGACATTTGCAGTGTTTATCCTTTCTCTTCCTGATTTTATAGTACAGCTTTCTCCAAAGCTGTAGAAGAAATTCTCCTCACATTACTATAAGCCATCCTTCATGAATGAATAAATATGATGCATATTAACCATCTTTGCATGCTCTGTGCTTCATCATTTGAAGTAGCTTCTCCCTCCTCTCCAATCCCATATAGCCTCTACCACATAGTGACAAAAATCTGAATGGTAAACAGGGTGGATCTTTTATTAGCTTGGAAAACATACTCCATAAAAATTATTTGGTTTCAAACCAAAGGGAAAATGGGATATGTTCCATCTCTTTTAAGTATGTACTGAATATTTTTTTAAAAAAAATTCAGCCTTCATAATAGAGAGGGGACTAAAAGCTCTTTGGTGTGATCAAAACAGAGAGTGGACAAACATTTTGTAAGCTTCTCCATATGTCCCTGCCAAATCACATCACTCCTGACATGCAACATTACTGCTGTCCCAGTGCCAAGCTTTCCTTGAGCAACCATAATATTCAGCGGTTTTGTAACATATACAATTATCTTTGGGCCAGCCTTTCAGTGCTACTGGTCACATAGCAGCTGCCAAGAAACTGGGTTGGCTGCAGCAGATTCACATTGACACTAGCCTTCATTTGGGAATCAGACCTTATTTGGTTACTTCAGAATTCAGAAGCGGATTTGTAAACAAATGTGAGAGCTGTGAATCATGGAACACATTTTTCATTTTCAGCATTTCAGAAGAGACAGTATTCTCACAATAGGCTGTTGGCTAGAGAAACTATTGCTTCCCCAGACCTCAATAATTCTTCCCTTACAACACATTAGTTTAGATCACAAGCCAACAAGATTTGAAAGATAGGAAGACTCCAAATTAATTTCCAGGCATTTCTGAAATAGAGAGGGGGAATGAGAGAGAAAAATCCTCATGTCTTGAAATTAGGGAGTATTATGCATACCTGATGAAGTTTTAAAAGGGAAAACCTCTGCAGTTGACTTCTGCATATTTTTAACATTTAATCACTCCCTCATTGATGTGGAAGCTGGCAGTTAGTTTTCACTTGCCTTCTGAAAATAATCTTTCAAAGAAGATTCACAGCCTGACCTTGCTTTTGATGAAGTTTGTGGCAGAGAGTTTGTGACTTCACAGAGTGTGTGCAAGGGAAATACCCAGATTCTTAGCTTGAGCCAAAAAGATAAAGTGTTGGAAATCTGAGCAGAGCAAAGGCAAAAGAGATCCATCAATGAGACTATCTGCAGCTAAGAATTTCTCAATAGCAATGAATTATTAGGTTCTTTCCAACGATGAGCAACCCATGGCCTGCAATATGGTCCCTTTTGGGATTTCTGGCAGTAGGAGTTATCTCATTTCCCACTGAAAACTGATAATGCTTTCAGAAGCAAATCATGGCACTGAGTTTCCAAGACAATCTTATACAAGCATGGGACCAAATTACAACTCATGTCATCATGATACAATTACATTATCATGTCATTTACACAGTGATGTCATGATGTGTCTCATCCTTTTAATGGCCTGTGAGCTATGGTGGTACTTTGAAACAGTCTTTCTAATGTTAGGGCCAAAAGATCATAATTTTAGGATTAAAATTAAGACTCTGACAAAAGCAGAAGTTTATCTTCACATATAAGAAACGACAGTACATACTCACACAAATTGTATATTAGCCAATGATGGCAAAAGTATGTGATGGATTTGTCCTGAAAGCGAAGGCTTTTCATTACTTTTCTTTTTTCTTTTTGGTCCCTTGGAACCCTGAGGCTGAACTTAATTTGTTCAAACACTTTCCCCCCCAAAAAATGGCCCTTTCTATTTTTGTCCTGGCTAGATGCATTTTTAAGTGCAGCTTTTGCCTGCAAAATTGAATGTCTGAAAAATATTGTTTACCTCTGATGTATATGAATCAGCTACATTTCTGATGTAGTCTGGTGACTGGTATCTGTAAACACATTTCCACATGAACAGTGGACATGGATTTTCAGAAAAAATGAACATATGCATTTTGTGATTATTTTAAGTGTAAATAAGCACTTCAATTATCCTGATAATCGAGAGTATATTAAATTAATCTGTACCAAACTCTCTCATCTAGTGCAGTTATGGATACAATATAATCCAAAAGAGCCAATTAGTTCTCTGAAAACTAAGTTAATATATAAAATAGAGAAAATTCCAGCTTTCCTAGAATTATTAGAGAAATCCTTCATAAGCAGTTGCTCTGCATGGAAGGCAAAGTTTAATTTTCAATATTCCAAAACCCGAAGATCAACTTGAAAGTCTAGCCTGAAGTCTCTACAATAGAAATACTTCAACAATCTTCCATCTGCTGTATGAATCATTCACCATTTATCTCAGTCAACTACTTTCTTTTTTTCCAGACTTACTGGTGAGCTGACTTTTTTTAAGAAAGGACACACTCTGACTCTTCTGCCTTGATGCTCCATTCAAACAACAGAAGCATAGTTAAAGGGCCATTAAGTACATTCTGCAGATGTAGTAATGCATGTACTGTATATAAAATGTTCAACACTTCTGTATACAGTATCTAGCTATACGAACCTGTATAGCCTACTTAATCTCAAGGACATACTTAATCTCAAGGACATATTGGATCTCTTTCTTTTTTTATTTATTCTGATGATATATACCACATTTATGTTCTTTCATGTGAGCAGCAACAGTATCTTATAATAAGGCTCCCCTTATTTGTGAACTGATTACGCATAAGGAAGTCAATTCGGCATGCATCACTGAGACCTGGTTGATTTCAGAAGAGGGAGTACTTCTCGGAGATGTGTCCAGCTGGATTTAGCATTTGGCACCAGCTGAGACCCAAGGACAGGGGAGGTGGTGTGGCAATTGTCATTTGGGAGTCTCTTATGGCTTCCAGGGGCTGTGCTTCAGACATACATGGTTGTGAGACCCTGCTTATGGGATCAGTTGGGACTGTTGCTTCAGGGACTGAACTTCCCTGCTGTGTAGCAACATCCCTGCCTGAACTGCTGAAGACCATCTCAGAACTAATTGATGGTCCTGGGGGATTTCAATTTGACATCCTTTGGCCTCAGAAGCAGCTCGGGAGTTCATGTGCCAAGATGAGTTCCAAAGGGACCTTGCTGCATGGTCCTGCTGAAACTCTGGCTATCATCTGGAATAAAGGTGCATCTATAGCTTTAAACAGGATCTTACCCATGTGGCCTCTCTCGACCCTTCATGCTCACCATTCTCCACAGATCACTGAGGAGTTATGGACTTTGAAAAGGGCCAAGAGATGCCTAGAGCACTACTGGAGAAAGACAAGAAGTGAATCTGACCAAACACGGGTTAGAGCCACTATTAAGACCTACCTTGTGGTGATATGAGCTGTGAAGCAAAGCTATTTCTCTGCTCTTATTGCACCCACAGTATCGCCTGGTTGCCTGTTTAGGGTCACCAGGTCCCTCCTTGGTTGTGGGGGTGCAGAGGACTATTTACAAAGCCCAGCCAAGGAATTTGTGGAATACCTGTCAGACAAAATTGCTCAAATCCTCTCAGCTGGGCTCTATGCATGGGGTAGGTCTGGAGAGATGCCTAGGGTGGAGTCTTACCCAGTTATCTGGGAACAGTTTGATTCTGTCGGTCTTAAGGAAATGGACAGGGTTCTCGATTTACTACCTGTCAATTAGAACTTTGTTTCTCCTGGGACAGAAACAGCTTTGGTCATGCTCATGGATGATCTCTGGCAAGGGAGGGATGGAGGTAGTGCATCCATCCTTGTTCTATTTAACCTCTCAGCAGCCTTCAATACCATCAACCATGGTATCCTTTTGGACCATCTATTTGGACCATCTACACTTAAAGTTGGGCTTGGGTGGCACAGTTCTGTGCTGGTTCAACTCCTTCCTCTATACCATCAATAAGGGTTTGCTTCTGATCCTGTCAGCCAGGGAATTTCAGCTGATGGGGTCCAGAAGACGGGCCTTTTCTGCAGTGGCTCATGCCCTTTAGAACCTCATTCCTCCTGAGGTAAGGTCAGCTCCCATCCTTCTGTTTTTCAGAAAAATCTAAAAACATGGTTTTGAGAATTAGCTTGGGGACCAGATAGCCATGTATCATCAATAAAGTGGCTTTTGGACTAAAGACATCACCTCTTTCTCTTCCTCCATCTTGTTCTTTTATCTTGTTATTTTATTTTTAAATTTTTATTTTTACAGTATTTTTTTGTCTTTTTTCATATTATTGTATTTGTTGTGTACCGATTTTTATTGTCATTCTCTTGTAAGTCACCCAGAGTCACAATAATGAGTTGGGCGGCAAATAAATTTGAAAGAGAGAGAGAGATAATCTTCTATTCAATATTCTCTTTGCATACTGATTCCTGGCTTTTCATGCTGCCAATTCCTTAGTCAAGCATCATGTTTGAGAAAATACTGCATTTCTGGTTTCCCATATTCTTCCCATATTCTAAGTTTCCTATATTATTCCCATATTCCTATTTTTCCTTATCCCATTCATTCCTATATAGAAAATAAAAGTAGGTTGTACAAATATTATGTATCCTTCAATAGAGAAATATAAAATACATTGACATGCATTTTAGTGAACACAGAGGTAAAATAACACCTTCTACCTAACTGAAGATCAGTTGAAAGTACAGAATAACTGATATTTTAAAATATTGTTATTGGTAAGGATGATTTTTTGGGGGAAAAAGTATTTTTGGAACTGAGAGGCAGAGCACATTCAAAACATTTTATAGCTTTAATAAAAATTGTGAACACACAGTGTTGCTCCTCCACAGAAAACTGGGTGGAGCTGTCATTATTTTTATTTTTTTTGTGTGAATTAACCCAATGTGTCTGGATCTTGTGAGGAAAAAACTAAACCTTCCTACTGTAATATTCACTCCCATAGCCTTAGATTCCTCAGCAAGATTTTTCAGATAGGACTAATTTTTTTACATCCATTCCTTGTGATAATATTTACAAGTCTATTTGTCATTGCTAGTTCTAGGCCATTGCTTTTCTCTTTTGCATTTCTTTAGGAATTCCCTTCTTTCATCATTACATTCTCTGTTAAGGCTTTACAACCTAGTCAAATATGGGATGCATGTGGCATTGTTAAGTGTCTACCTATTTGGGATTCCAAACGATGTCATTGGGATGTACTCTGCAATTTGGACTTACTGCATTCTATTAATCAGAATTACAATTCATATGTTTTCTTTCTTCAAAGATCTCTTTGCACCATAATCTAAATGAACAGACTGCTGAAACTTTTCCACTGTGGAGCCATCTTGTCTGGGCTGCAGTCACCATCTGCAGTGATCTTGGAGGTCAAGAAAATAAAATCTGTCACCGCTTCCATTTCTTCTTCTTCTGTTTGCCAGGAAGTGATGGGACCTGATGCCATGATGTTAGTTTTTTTAATGTTGAGTTTCAAGCCAGCTTTTGCACTCTCCTCTTTCACTCTTATCTAGAAGCTCTTTAGTTCCTCTTTCTGCCATTAGAGTGGTATCGTCTGCATATCTGAAGTTGTTGATATTTCTCCTGACAATCATAACTCTGAATTGTGATTCATCCAGCCCAGCATTTTTCATGATGTACTCTGCAAAAAGATAAATAAAAGGAGTGACAATATCCAGCCTTGTCATATTCCTTTCCTAGTTTTAAATCAGTCTGTTTGTTCCATATCCGGTTCTAACTGTTGCTTCACCCACATACAGGTTTCTCAAGAAACAGGTAAGGTGGTCTGGTTTAAGAATTTGCCATAGTTTGTTATGATGCACACAATCAAAATTTTAGCAAAGTCAATGAAGCAGAAGTAGATGTTTTTCTGGAACTCCCTAACTTTCTCCATGATTCAGTGAATGTTGGCAATTTGATCTTCTGCGTCTTCGAAACTCAGCTTATACTTCTGGTAGGTCTCAGTTCACATAGTGCTGAAGTATAATTACAAATGTTTAATTTTTAAAAATAATACAAAGGAGGAAGGAAGGAAGGAAGGAAGGAAGGAAGGAAGGAAGGAAGGAAGGAAGGAAGGAAGGAAGGAAGGAAGGAAGGAAGTTATATCTGTTCCTCATTTTTAAAAATGTAGTATAAATGTTTGCTGATGTTCAAATTGTTAAGAAATATTAGTTTACAATTCTCCTTGTGCCTTCTGTATCCAGTTTAGCCAGTTTATTTATTATTTATTTATATATAAAGGAGATGCGATGGTGCAGCAGCTTACTGACACTGATTGTGTCAACCACAAATGGTGGACACTCTGGTGGTTTGAGCCACAGTACCATGTCAGAGTGACCTCCCCTCACTTGCCTCCAGCTCCTGCTCACCCAGCAGTTCGAAAGCATGCAAAAATACAAGTAGATAAATGGGTACCACTTTGGTAGGAAAAGCCAGCTGGCAGTGAGGGGAGCAGAAAATTGGCGCTGGACCTGTCTGAACTCAAGTAAGGAGCGGGATCCATGCTGGCCACTGAGAGTTCTTAGGATTCGGTGGCATACAAATGTGATGTATAAATAAATAAATGTATTTACCACCAAACTCAGAAATAAATAAATTTATATACCACCAAAAACAATACATATAAACATTAAAACCAATATAAATAACTTAAAATTAACCAGGCAGAAAGGGAAGAGCAAGGTATATGTAGGGGGGGAGATGTGATTAGCTTAATCTATTAACCATCTCTATGATGACATACCCCCATTGGGGTGCCAAACCAAGTCTTCAGACCCTTTCCAGAAGACCAAAAGGGTGGGTATGGACCTCACCTTGGGGGGCATGATGTTCCACAGGATAGGAGTCATGACAGGAAAGGTTATGCTTGGGTTTATAAGTAGTTATTTTATAGTTGGAATGAAAATATAAATAGCTCAAAGAACCTTTCTGTCTTTTATTTGTACCTATCTTAACAAGATCCATTTCTGCACAAGTTTCATAGATTATCTATCTATATATATACAACAAAAACTCTGAATTTATTTCTCTGTTTGTATCCTCAGGTTTGCCCAAATGGTACATTATACTGCAACAATTTGTGATTCTTCTAATCTAAAAGCAGCTGAGTGAATTTTGCAAACAATTCATTCTCTTTATCTGTTTAGGCAATAAGTTAAGATTGACTTTTTATAGAAGTCTGTTTGCCATTATAATTATTTCTTGATTTATGATATATACTTTTCTTAGATAATCATGGGATCACACATCATTGGGTTAAAAAAATTATGGTCAGCCTAAAATTTTATGTTTATACTGGTCATACCAGACTGTACTATTTTTCTCTCAAAGGATAACCCAAGAAGTCACACAAAATTGTCTAGTTTCCATTCTTATTCATAATCATGAGCAAATATGCATCTATATAGGGCCTTAATTGCCATGCAGATTTCTCCATAGAGTGCCCTCATGGGTAGACAAATAGGGAACCTAGCTTCAACATAGAGACAAAAGACAACACTGAATTTATCAAATTTCATTATATCATGGATGCATGGGGACTGCAATAGTTCAACAGTTAAGATGCTGGGCTTGCCAGTTGGAAAGCTAATGGCCTAGGTTAGACTTGAGCATCGTGCGATGGGGTGAGCTCCCATCCTCCCCCTAGCTCCTGCTAACCTAGCAATTCAAAAGCATATAAATGTGAGTAGAAAAATAGGTACCACTTTAGTGGGAAGGTAACAGCGCTTTGTGATGTCATGCTGGCCACATGACTGCAGAAACATCTTTGGACAAGCACTGGCTCAATAGCCTTTGAAACAGAGATGAGCAATGCCCCTTATAGCCACAAGACTAGTGGAGTGAAATCTGCAGGGATTCCCCTTACCTTACTGTAGATGCTTACTAAAAAAAAATGCATCTCCCCTAGCACTGGAACCCATTCTTTAGCCAACAATTATTCTGCCTTAAGAAGTGTCCCATGGGATTGGAGCACTGTTAGGGAAATGATAAAGTCTTTAATCATCCCTAACGTAGACAAGGTACAGTAGTGTTTGATCACCCACAGGCTGGATGGGCATATTCTGTGACACATGTTAAAAGTTTAATCCGTTTAATATGATGGTCTAGGATAAAAGAGCACCTTATCTGGAGTGCCAGATCTATGATACCATAAAATGCAGCAAAATGATGCATAAAACTTTTGTTTGGGGAGCCATCAGGATTTCTTTATCCCAGATCTGATAGCCTTGAAACAACTGGGTTTGATTAGCCATGCCTGTACTAAAACATGCATGTTCCATCTGGTTTTGCATGTCCCCTGAGCCACAGTGCTTATTCTGTGCATGGAACAAAAGCCATGTTTTGTGTATACTTTCAGTTAATCATTCAGACAGATAAAGGAAAGAAAAATGAAATAAGATCATATTTACCTGAATCAGAAGGAGGCTTCATCTCTTTTTAATCAGGGTCACTGGATATCCTTGATGGTCAGTGGCAATCTGAGCATGAGAGGATATTGGATGCATACTCAATGCTTAGTTAAGGTCAGTGCATCCTGGAAGCACATGATATGTTGCAGCTGTGGATTTATACCCAAGAAAAAACTAGCAGAAATTTCACGGTGCAACAAGAGAAAGAGTTGTTATGGCTAGATCAAAGCATTTTGGATTGCTAATTGCATATATCCCTCCCCTGAAAGCCTTTCCCTGATTTTTAATCAATTCTAACACTCCTTTTTAACATCTTGTACAATGGTTTTTTGCTTTTATAATTTTATTATACACTACCCAGATTTCTTCTCTGAGGGAGATAGATTGTTTTTAGATAGACAGACAGACAGGCAGGCAAGCAGGCAGGCAGACAGGCAGGCAGGCAGGTAGGTAGGTAGGTAGATAATATATCAGACAGTATCAGTCCTACAAAAATTAAATGGAATGAATTTTGGGAACATGAGGTTTATACTCTTTTTTAGGACTTATGAGTCTTTAGGACTTATGAGTCTTGCCCCCAAAGAGTGCATCTCAAAACTCAAGAGCAGAGGTTGTCAGGTTGATTTGAGAAAAATAAAATAAATGAAATGATGTAATGTGAAGCAAACCAAAAAAATGACATTTAGCCAGGCACAGCCAACCTCAAAACCTGAGCACAATGTCTGTTAAATCAATTAACAACACAGAGGGGGTTCCTACAATGGATGACTGGCTTTTAAAACTTGTTGATTTGACTGAGATGGCAAAGCTGAAGGCCCTAAAGGATAATAACTCTAAGAAGTTTTGGTTGTTTGGAAACTATTCCAGGACTTTCTGCTGAAGAAATTTACCAAAGAAATTGTTGTAGATGAACTAGATGACTAAAAATTTAAATTTAAAATTGTAAGATATATTGTGGAAAACATGATTGGAAATAATTAAGCTAATGAAATTTAATGAATAGGTTGATAGAAAGGGAATGTGTAACAGGAGCAAAAACTGAAGAAAAGTGTGTAACATAACATATATGTAGTTTATAGTTTGATAGAACAGATAGGTACATTATGATTAAAAATGAATTGTAATATAACAGTATAATACTTGAGGACAGCACTAGACCCTGAGGACATTGCCGATGCGGTTCCAGTGGAAAGTGGAGGATGTTTTAGATTATTTATTTGGACTGGGTCAGTTAGCCCAGCTGCATAAGAAGAACTGCAGGCCAGGGTTGGTTCAGGGCTGGCCCCAGGGTGAGAGCCAGGGCCAGCTGGGTGGCTGAGTTGACAGTTGCCCTTGCCCAGAGTGAGAGCTGGGCAAGGGGTGTGG
>JANHZU010002324.1:109779-120370 GCA_032468055.1 Acrochordus granulatus | reverse complement strand
AAGGGCCGGCGGCGGCCTTCCTCGGCGGGGGGCCCTGAGTCGGTTTCTTTTCGATGCTGCTCCTTGCAGCAACCGGTGAACACGGCGCCCGCGCTGTTAACCCGGCTTCCCCTCGGTTTCCAGGGTTGTTTGAAGACTCAGACTCCGAAGACTCGGATCGATCCGTTGCCCGGAATGGTGTTTTTCACGTGTAACGCGTGCGGGGAGTCCCTGAAGAAGGGGCAGGTGGAGAAGCACGCGCGCGCGTGCCGAGACTGCGGGGGCCTGTCGTGCATGGACTGCGGGCGGGACTTCTGGTAAGTCGGCGTCGGGCTGCCCGCCGCTGCGAGCGCGGAGCGACCGGGCCGCAACCGGGCCGGGCTGCCCCGCGCTGGACCTCCCGGCGGGCCGTGTGCCGGGCCGGGCCAGCGGAAGAGGGCCTCGTTGTTCGTGAGGGGCGCCCACGTCCTGGAGTTCCCGGACATCGGATGTATTCCAAGCAGAAGCCTTGGAGCGTGGCTTGGCACCCCCAGATGGCACGCTCGGCTTTACACTGAACTAAAGATAAACAGGGTAGGTGTAATGCCAAATTATAGGGGGAAAAGTCTGGGAACATCCTAAGAAAAGGTAAAGGGTTCCCTTTCAGGCCTGTCCGACTCTGGGGGGCGCTCATCTCCGTTTCACAGCCGAAGATGGCTCCCTGGTCTCGTGGCTGGCAGGGCTGTATGCCAAGGCACCCGGACCACTGTTTATCCACCTGCATTTTGCACACTTTCAAACTGCTGGGTTGGCAGCAGCTGGAGCAGACAACAGGAGCTCACCCCCTTTGGCGGTGTCTGAGTCTTGACCCCAGGCTGCCAACCTTACGGCCGACAAGCCCAGTGTCTTAACCACTAGGCCACCATGCCCATCCTTTAAGATAACAAAGTTTGGTAGAACCCAGTTTGGACAAGCTATGAAAAATCAATAATAAGAGATTGGAGATTTGAGACTTAATAGAATGAAGTATCTTAAGAAAAGGTAAAACTGGGGAGGGGGGAGAGGAATTTAAAACTTCCTAAATCCAGTCTAAATAAGCCAGTTATTTATCATCTACTTGAAAAAGATTTTGAGTTTCAGTGCATGTTCAGAATTTATTTCTTCAGCAAATATATACTGCAGGATTCAGCAAAAATGATGCCTTGGGTTTGCAACAGAAAAAACAGCAAATGCATACGCAACTGTAAAGCAGTAAGTGTAATAGTGACCATTCTCAAAGGCCCTTTGGAACTAGTCTGTCTTCAGCAGTTACCCAGCAGCTAATAAGGAGGGTGCCAATATAATCTGAAAGGGGAGAGTATTTTATAATGTAAAGACTGCTGCAGAGAAGTATTGCTTGCAGGCCTCTGCTTTTCACTTCTCTGCCATGGGAGTGGCATTAAAATATCTTGGCAGCTTGTCTACACTGAAGAAATATTCTACAAGGAGGAGGTAGTCCTCTAAATGCCTTTGTGCCAAGCAAGTTCTTTATACAGATCAGCCTTTTTCAGTCTTCTTACCCTGGAGAAAATCTTGACATAATTTTCAGGTATCAAGAAACCTCTGCATAAAAAAAAAACTTCACAATACAACTCCCAACTTAACAAAATCTAAATTTTGCAATGTTTTAAGCAAAGCAGCAGACCAATAGCTGAATGGGGCATGTAAAATTTCCCCTATGAATGCACCACTATGAATGTATTGCATAGCATAAGAAAAAACATTGTGGTGTTTTTTTTTCAACTCGTGGAGTCCCAATTAAAAAAAAAACTAGCTTAGACCTATTAATGTCCTTGGAATTGATAATGCTGCTTTAATATATTTCAGCACAATATTTGGGAGTAACTCTGCCAAATAGCTTCTATAAGGTTTATTTATATCTACTTCTGCTATGCAGGGGTGATGATTATAAACACCATGTGAAGTGCCTAAGTGAAGATCAGAAGTATGGTGGCAAGAATTATGAAGCCAAAATGCCCAAAGGAGATGTCAAGCAGCAGGAGTGGATTCAGGTGAAGTAGATAACGCACACCACAGCTGCATTTAATTAAAAAAAGTATGCATTATTTGTTATAACCCATCCTTTCTATAATAGTGCCTGAGGCGCAGTAAAAATAAATGAAACTAAGTAATGAAATATAGTGCCACGTGCAGAATTTATGCGGTGAATTGCTTCAGCATTTTAACTCTACATTTAATCCTGTATAGTATAAATTTCATGCAACAATAACACACATATAAATGTTTTAATAATGTATTATCCAGTCATATTGGTCTGTTTTTCATTTGCAGAAAATTCATGAAGTAATAAAGGACACTAACATTAACTTCAAGGTTCGAGATATTTTACAACAGATGTACACTTATGACAATATTCCAAGAAAGAAACGCAAATTTCAGGTCTGTCCATGAGTTATGTATGTAGGCCTCAACCCTGTCCTAGCACTGTGAAGATTTTCTCTACTATGATTCTTTAAAGGAAAAGTAAATAAGCACAGTTCTCTTAAAGAATCCACACAGTTCAGTGTTTCTTAAATTACACTGTGGAATACCTATGTTTCCAAATAATTTTAAAGTCCAGAGATCCTTAAAAAATATTTTGCTTGTTTCAACTCATTTAATTACATTCACCAAACAAATGCCATATCGATGAATGAATAACACAGATCTCTTCAGATACTGAAATAGTTAAAAAAGAACGAGCAGGAGACTTTAGGATGAAATGAACAGCTTCTCTAATAAAGGCAACTTAATCCAGGCCACAAAAAGCATGGGAGAAATATTTAAAGGGATTATCTTAATTAAATCAGGGTGGAAAATTCCTCCTAGTTTCCAAGACAATATTACCCTTGGCAAGCATTCTAAAGTTCTTACTTTCTTGATTTTGCTCAATTGTTCAGGCTTGATGTGTAAAATGGCTACTTCATTAAAAAATATTAATAGTAACAAGGCCTTCAAACTGATTTTGGCTGCAGATGACTTTATTCATGCCATCTTCTTGGTAACCATCTGGACTTCTTCGAAGATTTAAATTTACTTTGTAGAGCAGCCAGCTGCCCTGGAATTAACCAAGCAATAGCCTGGTCCTGCCATCTCCTGAGTTAAGGAAAAATAACTTGTTTAAAATATTCCCATATGCAAGAGAGTTCTGCACACAGAATTTGCCATAGCAAGGCTCCACTGCCTTTCCAGTGTGTCCTGTCATGTTTATTTATTTATTAAATTTATATGCTGCCGAAATCCGAAGATGTTGAAGATAAAGATCAGCCCCTAAATTAGGATTCCTCCAGCCCTTCCCCCACACTGACTAATTGCCAAAATCTTTGAAATGAATGGGAGGAATGCTTGCAACCACCACTCCATCCAAGCATCAGTGTGAGGTGGTGAGTGTGCAAAGTCAAAAGATCTATGGAGTTGAGTAGTTATTGGTAAATATTTATTAAATTTATATGCTGCCCATCTTGCAGCATGCAACTCATATTTACAATATTTACTCCAAAGCTGCTTAAATGCCAAGATTTCCAAAAAATGAAAAAAATGTAAGTTCATTGGGGGCATTCTGGCAATTTCTATCTTTTGTACCAGTCTATATTATTCATGTGCTCTTCCAACATGATGGATTAATACCTTAGGGAGGAAGTGGCTGCAACTCATGGCTCCTTAGGGCACATTTGTGTCTGTAGAGGGTCCCAATGCTTTCTCAGGCATTATGGCCCCATCAGTGAACATATGAGGTGTGGAGAAATGGGACACCACTGCAGGCAATCTCCAGATGGTCAGAAAGATATACAGTTCCACTGTGGCCACTGATCATGTACCTTAATGCCCACAGCAAAATTACAGCAGTCTTGCCTACCATATATTTGGAGAATTGTGTACATTTGGTTGTTAACAGAATGTGGAGGAAGTAGTTTAAGAATAGGTAATTGTTGTCTTCTGCTGATTTACTGGTTTTGTCAGAAAATACATTTGTATTCTGGTAAAAAGGTTTTTCCCCCTCTGCCTAAATAGAACTGGATGGCCAACAGTTTGAAAATACATACTACTACTCTACAAGATCAAGTATGGGATATTTTTTCAGGAGCTACGAGAAAGGTAAGGAAATCAGTTAACTGCTGCTACATTTGGAACAAATTATGCTAAGGTATAACTAGGATTAATTTTCTAGCTGGGATCTGCAAAATTCTATCGCAATATAGCAGTGCTTAAAATTATGGCTTTAAAAAGGCTTACTAACTGTATTTAATGCCTAAATAAATACTGTTTTTGTGGCTAAATAGTAGTTTCACTTTATTTTTCATTTACAAAATAAACCAGAGTTTATTAACTGGCAGTTTCCCATCTGTGCCATTTGGCACCAAAGCAAACTTGCTAACAGTACCATTTATTAAGTAGTAAAATATCCCTGATGCCTCTGTGAACCTGAAACAAATATGGAGAGCAAATATGGACCAAACAAAATTTAGATGGAACAGGTGGTTCAAGACTGGTTTACATTGCCTTCTTTCTTTCCTCAACAACTGCAGCAAGGCATATCTCACCAATCTCCCCGGCCTTCCCAGTACTCACTTTCCTCCTTCCTAAAAAAGACAGATGGCACTCCAGGCCAAAAACAAACCTCAGCAGGTTTAGCCTGTATCTGAGGGTAAAAGGCACTCTCTTGCATATTTTGGAGGCTTCCGAAATGCTACAGGGCAAGAAATGGGCAGGGAATGCAGCAGGTAGACAAGCAGAAGGCAGTGCCAACGAGGAAGGGACAAGAACTCACCTTTGGAAAGTGACATGAGGGATGTGGCACATAGGTGTCTCCTTGCGTATCAATATGGCTTAAGTAAACCCAGATTCCACACACAAATCAGATAACAAAAAACACAATAAATAAGTTTTAAACTAAATTATGTTTACCTAAATATAGGTAGTCCTTATGACCATAATTGAACCTGGAATTACAGTCGTAAGTCATGGTAGTCATTAAGCAGATCACTACATAATCTTGCCCAATTTTACAACATTTTTTATGGCAGTTGTTGCAGTTGTTAAAAGAACTCATTATATTCAATGGCCACTTTTTTCCCAGAAACCAGCAAAAATCACAATCATGTAACTGCAACTGTTTGCAAATGTTGATAAATGCAGGCTAGTTAGCAAGCGCCCAAAATGCAGTCACATGACTATGGGGGACTAGTATCTGAACTTCAAAACCAAGTCATAAGTAGCTCTGGGGAAGTGCATTGTAACTTCAAACAGTCACTAAGCTTCTGATTGTAAGTTGAGGATTATCTGTACACACAATATAATATATAGAAAAACTTAGATTTTATTAAATTTTAAAATAAAAAATCTAGAAACCCAGACTGGGATCAGATCTGGTCAGGGTCTTCTCTTTTTTCCTCCTCATTCAAGGGTTTGCCTCCTTCCTTGCTTACCTGGACATTGGGGCATGTTTTGGTGGTGGCAACAGCATCTTTTATTTCAGACACAGATGCATTGCAGACAGTCTCTTTGCGTTTTATTTTGTTTGCTATTCTTCTGTTTTGTAATTTTTTTAGTTGTAATTCACTCAGATCTTCAACTATTAACACAACAGAAGTTAATAGATTTTTAAATGTACAAATAAACTTCTGGACTTGTCATGCTGATATATAATCCCCTCATCTCTCCAAAAGGAAACACTTGAACCCCAATCTGTAAATAATGGAATTGTGCCTGCAGTATCAGAAAACAAGATCATGAAGACAGAGAATGCAAAAGAAGAAAGAAGCAAAAAGGAATTAAAAGAGAAGAAAAATATCAGAAAGTTAAAAGCTCAGCAAGAAAACTTGGAATGTATAAAAAACGAAAAATCTCGGAGAGACATTCTAGAGGAAGATGGCATAAAAATGCTCCAGATCAATTACTTGAAGACGACAAAGCATGAAGAAGCAGCTGGCTCAGCTAAATGGCAAATGACTGGAAATGGTCCCGGAACAGAAGAAGCAGGGACAAAGGCACGCGTGAAGAAACGCAAGAACAACTGCACAAAAGGTCAGACGATATTTTTCTTGTTCTTTCTCATTGTAAAGCTCCTTTAGAGTTCTGCAGTGAGATCTTCCTCCCTTAAACATTTGTCAGGGAGAGAAGATGAAGCTGGGGCTCTCTAAAGGCAAGGACGAGACCATGGCGGATGTTCACGTGGGGAATCAGAACGGGGAAATCGACGGCCTTTTCTATTCAGCGGGGAACATAAGATGCTGGATCTAGCTAGACCCTGCAGTGAGCCGAGAGGGTGGGGCCTCTGTGTCCCCTGCGCTTGGTTTTGTCCTGCAAACATTACGTTAAGAGCATCAGTAACCTTACTACGTTGGATCATGAAATGTTCGTAAAAAAAAACATTTAGTAAACAAAAGGATCTTCATCAAAAAAGGCTTTCCATTTTTCTTTATTCTGTGATTTTCTCTCCCTGCTCCCCTATAGATGCTGATGAGTCTCCTGTTCCTCCCAAAATAATGAACTGCCCTGAAGTTGAAGAAGACCAAGATAATCATCATGGTAATTTGGAAGTTTAATCAAAGCTATTTATTATGATAATAATGGAACGTCACAATTGAACCTTATGGGCATTAGTATCACTTTAAAAAAAAATTTACGAGTCTCCTGCCATGAAAGTCTATGAAGGGCTGAAAGTAGCTAGAATCCTTGATACAGAATTTAGTGTCCAAAGAGGGAAGGGTCTTACCTTAGCAGTAGAAAGACAATATTTAAGGCTCCCTTTTGTGCATCTCTCAGTCACTTAGAGGTATTGGGGGAAAGATTTTATTTGAATCCATCCAAGGCTAGATTCTGGCCATGTTTTTGACAAGAACTGTCTTGGCTACTTTTTGGGGTGACAGATGCAGGACGGGAAAGAGAATGCAATTTGACTGTCCCTCCTCCAAAGAGGCCTTCGGTGGCATCATTTTGAGGAGATTGGCTCCACCGGCCTTAAGAAGCAGCAGGATGTTTTATAATAGAATAAGACAAATTGTAAAAGCTCGATTTATTTTTCCAGCCTGTTATTTTTCATTAAACAGTTTAAAATTTACATTCAACAAACTAGTTTTATACATGGTAACTGCTGCAAAGATGTTTACATGTCCCATTTGGAAGTATTTTCCATTCTCTTTGGCAGAAGAATGGCTAATTGAGTTGGGGGAGCATACTATCCAAAATAACATCATATTTCAAAAGTAAATCTGACAATGAAATTAAGTCAATTTGGAGAACATTTATGGATTATAATTCTGTTTGTGATCTAGTACTACATCCCAGATTTGGGGGTCTCTTAATGTACAATCTTTAATATTCTAGTCTTCAGTGATTTGTTTAACTGAAGATTGATTTTCAGTTGTTTCAGTAGAAATTCCCAATCCCTATTTTATGATTTAAATTAATTTAAGGTTGATAATTACTGTGAATTCCTTGTATCATAACAAAGATATATAATTTTTTAAATGGCATAATTGTAAATTCTCTGTCTATTCACTTTGGGGCAATTTGGTTTTTTGGAGGGATTGCTTCTTTTTCCCCCTTTTTTGTCTTTTTTTTAAATATTAGAAATATTAAAACATCCTGGGTTCTTGGAGAGAACTTGATGCATATAAAGTTCAACATCAGCTAAAGAAACTGACAGCTGTGATTTCACATTGTTAAGTATGCAACAATAGCAGCCTACTTAATGATGTTCCCAGAATGATGCCCCCACATTATCTTCTAATTAAGCTTTGCCTGGAAGTCCTGCACAGAGGTCTTTGTAAACATATGCATTTGATGCTGCTCACCTCTTTGTGCCACTTGTTTTTTACACCCACACTACTTTAAAATGATTTATGATATATTTCCCAGCAAGGAGTAGTCCCCAGGACTGCTATTGGCTATGCTCAAAACCCTCAGCAGTGTCACTCCTCCTTAATGCTTGGCTGAAGGTCCACCAGAGAATAACAGGCTGTAGTCTCACCCAAGTACTGTTACCAAGAAAATACTGTAACCTGAATAAGAGTTTAATTTGACTCACAAGGAAGTTCTTTTCAGGTATTTTGATACAGCTTAAATTAGGTATCCACAAAATATTTGGGAGCAGAATTTAGTTATATTGAATAAGCTTTTGCTTTCAGAGGACATTGCCTAGTTTCCAAAAGAATAACAGAATTCAAAAAAAAAAGCTTTTATTTAACCAAACTTCTGAACACATGTGCTTGGATGTATGTTTTTAAAATCTGCTTCCAAATACATGTTTTTTTAAAACAGGGCAGAACTATTATATGAAATTCTGATTCTTACGCTGACACATGTTTAAACAGGTGACCCCAAATATTGGTTAGATTGGAATTGATCCCAATTATTTGTTTTCTAGGGATATGATACGGACATTTTATTATCATTAGAAAAATTGTGGACAACTCAGTATAAAAATTAATGGTCAAAAACAAACTCTTGGAATAAATTGCTAGCTCTTTCAAGCAGTTTACATTTGGAGGGATTGGACAGTTGTCAGGAATCGGTGCTAACTCAAAGACACACAAACAGACTTATTTCAGTACTATTCTCAGTGGCAGTATTTTAACCCAGAATATGTTACTGCAGAAACTTATTTAAGAAGTACTTAGTGCTATGTTTGAGTGGCACTAAATTTTTTTAGTAATTTAGATCAAAATGTATGGAGATCATTTAAAGTACAGTATCTTTTATCAATTCTATAGGTAGATTCAACTGGAAAGGAACAATAAGAGCTGTTCTGAAGCAAGCACCAGATAATGAACTGTCCATTAAGAAACTAAGGAAAAAGGTGTGTTACATCACGTTGTGAAACAATGTAAAGGTCAAGCAAAACTGATTCAAATAGTTGCTTGAACTGAAAACAATATCAACATTTTGGACGATAATACTTCTTTTCCTTTTCTTTTGTAGGTTATAGCTCAGTATTATGCAGTCACAGATGACCATCATAAATCTGAAGAGGAAACCCTGGCCTTGTTTAATAAAAAAGTCAGAAGCAATCCTAAATTTAAAGTTTTAAAAGAAAAGGTTAAACTTTTGAAATAGTTTTGAAATAGGGATCAAATGATTTTGTACATTGTCAGTTATATTAATAAAATTGAAGATTGTTGTTGTTAAAAAATAGAAAATTGTTATTTGGAAAGAATATAGCTGTCCTTGATTGGAAATTTATTTTCTTTTGTATAAATTAAACATATGGATACATTTTGTAAAAAAAAACTCTTTTGAAGTATTTCTACTTTATTATTAAAAGAGAACTACATTTTCTGTTTGATTTGCTCTGCAGCCTCAGTGAATGTATGCTTTCTAAACCTGCAAAGACATAACGAAATACTTGGAATCACTAAATAGATCCTTCCATTGAAAGCTATAAGCCTTCAGATGGCAGTTTTTCATTTGGCAGAAAGTGACAATCAGCATGACTTTTGCCCTTTAGATGTGACATTTCATTTCAAGTTACGCTAGAAAAGAGAAGCAGCTTCAAGAAATATGAGCCAAATTGGGATAAAGAATTCTCCTAGCTGAATGTGACTGTTAAAGCTATATCGTGGCTTGGCTCCTTCTGAGGGGAATGTGACCTTTGAGTAATATTCTAATGCATACTGAAAGGAAGGTGGTTTTGGTTTTTCACTTGAACAATTATCTTAGATTCGATGAGAAGGCCCAGGGGTTTTTCTTACCTGATCTTGCGGGGATGGGCAGGATCACCTTTCTTTGAAGTAAATATCAAGTATGTAATTTTAAAAACTGCAAGAGGAGGTGATAAATAATAAGAGCAAAGTTTGCTTTAACTTCTGGTACTGTCTGCATGGAGAGATAATAATGAGAACTCAGTCCCCCTGTCCTCTTCAGCTGTGTGTGTCTGCAGGATCCTGGGTCTTGGTAGGGTAGAAAAGAGGTCTCTCTGCTTCTCAAATCGCTACCGAAATGAATGGTTGGCAGAATTTTGAAGAGTATTCTTGGGGCCAAGCAGCTACCCAAGGAAAGACCTAAGCATCTTCACCTCAACCCCTGTTACTTCTCTAGCTTTTGTGGGTCCAGAGTCATCCTTGTGGGTAAGTTGAGGCCATTTCATTTAGGTTTTAGACATTAAAAGAAGCACTTGTACTCTGCTTGTGCTTAGAGGCATCCTAACTATTTTCCACTGAAAGACCAAGCTGCTAGACTATTTGTAAGAAGGGTACATTTGCATTAGCTTTGGAGAAAGCAAGCTTCATCTGACATGATGTACACTTATATTGCTAATGAGAGGTGATGGGAAACTAAACTATAAAACTGTCAGAGGCAAAAATTATCAGTTGCCTTTTGTATATGATTGCATGTACATCTTCAAGACAGTTTTTTACTCCTGGCAACTGCCTGGACTCTTCAATTTTCTTGGCAAGATTTCAGAAGGTTTGCTATTGCTTCCTTCCTAGGCCTAAGAGAGAATGTCTGGCCCAAAGTCATCCAGCTGGCTTTCAGCCTAAGGTGAGTCTAAAACTCACAGTCTTCCAATTTCTAATCTGATGCATTAAACCAGTGACCAAACTGATTCTTAGTTACCTTCTGGTAATAATACCAGTCTTTATATTTCAGCATA
>JANHZU010002324.1:35469-45496 GCA_032468055.1 Acrochordus granulatus | reverse complement strand
CTCTTGATGAGGGTGAAAGAGGAGAGTGCAAAAGCTGGCTTGAAACTCAACATTAAAGAAACTAAGATCATGGCAACCGGTCCCATCACTTCCTGGCAAACAGAAGGGGAAGAAATGGAAGCAGTGGCAGACTTTACCTTCTCAGGTTCCAAGATCACTGCAGACGGTGACTTCAGCCATGAAATCAAAAGACGCTTGCTCCTTGGGAGGAAAGCTATGGCAGACCTAGACAGCGTATTAAGAAGCAGAGACCCCTTGCCAACAAGTGTCTGTTGCTATACTATGGCTTTCCCAGTAGTAATGTGTAGCTGTGAGAGTTGGACCATAAGGAAGGCCAAGCACTGAAGAACTGATGCCTTTGAAATTGTGGAGAAGACTCTGGAGGGTCCCTTGGACTGCAAGGAGGTCAAACCAGTCAAACCTACAGGAAATCAAACCTGATTGCTCATTGGAGGGGCAGATACTGAAGCTGAAATGCTTTGACCACCTAATGGGAAGAGAAGACTCACTGGAGAAGGCTTGATGCTGGGAAAGATTGAAGGCGAAGGGGGCATCAGAGGATGAGATGGATGGATAGCAGAGTCAGTGTGATGGGCGTGGGCTTGGGAAGACTCCAGGAGGCAAACCAGGACAGGGAGGCTTGGTGTGCTGCAGTCCATGTGGTCATGAAGATTTGGACACAACTGTGCAACTGAACAACTTCTTCTTTACATTGTTGCTTCAAAAAAGAAACAGACCAATATGCTCTATATTTGCTCAGAACCTGTTTTTTTCCTGTATATTTTTCAATTCTTTTTTTGTTTTAAGTTGTCCTATTTTTATGTCCTCCACCCAATATTTTGCATGTAATGACTTCATGTTAAAAAATAATTGTTACATTCTTTTTTAAATAAAAAAATGTTTAAACATTTTAACATTAAGTTTTATTCCATTTATCTCTTATGAGATTGGTCTGTCTCCAGGAAGGACTGATTTCTGTAGCTTCTCAGTTCAGTACTACAGGGCCAAGAGGTGGTACTGTGAAATTTATTTCCTAGTTCCACCCACTTTACTCGGGAATAAGATAGGATGGAGGATCTCTATCTCACAAGCCAGGGTTAAGTAGGAAAATGCCAGATAAAGGCACTCTTCATGGAAGATGTTCTGGCAATAAGAACTACTAGTCCACAATACCACCAAGGCAAGTGGAACTAGGCAGGCAGCCCCAGAGGCAAAAGAGAAGCACTCCTACCTTTCATCCCTGCTGCTACAATTCTCTGTACAAATTATGATTAAAACCAGAAAGCCAGGTGACCAAAAAATAAGGTATTGTCTGGAACTAGTAATAAAAATGAAATAGCAATGGGAAGGATAACGTAGATTAAACTTT
Source organism: Acrochordus granulatus (assembly GCA_032468055.1). NCBI lineage: Eukaryota > Metazoa > Chordata > Lepidosauria > Squamata > Acrochordidae > Acrochordus > Acrochordus granulatus. Next base: position 44,127 of record JANHZU010002324.1, on the reverse strand, counting down.
TCTTTTAAAGATTGCATTTTAGAGAAATAAGATTGGAAGACAATGCTGACAAAAAAAGAGGCAAGAAACAGTGGTTAGATTTGAGGGCAGGCCTGTCAATTGCACCTTTCTCCACCCCAGAGTGGCATTTTTACATTAACCCACCGACTCCCTTCCCCCTTCAAGGAACATTTTCCAGCATCCTAGAGAAAAAAGGGGAAACATACCAGGGGAAGCTTTTTGATGTTCATTATGATGCATTATTACCGACTTCCACCTTTTTAAAACAATCAGATGTTTAAAAAAGAACTGAAAAAGACACTTTTCCACTGGAAATCATACTTCGCCCTTTTTAAAATTTCTGTGCTTCAGAGCTCGTACCTGAATGAAAGGGAAAAGGAGCCCCACTATGAAGTTGCAGAGCCAGTTGGTTGTTCCGGCAATCATAAATGCTGCGGGTCTTTGAGACTGAGGAAAGAACTCTGCAGTGAGGACGAACGGGATCCCACCTGCAAGGAAGCGATGAAGATCAGGCGCTTCATAAGCCTCTTCCCAATAAGGAAAACAGGGGCCCGGAGCCTCTTCGGGCTAGGGACCTACAGCCGAGACACATTCAGGAGAGGGCTGCCCATTCCAGTCCTTTGCCGAGGGTCCCTGTCAATCACTTTCTTGTCTAAAATTGTCCTGCTCCCAGGATGAATTTTCTCATAATTTCTTCTTCATACTATACAGTTTTATTCTGAGTCCAAGGAAACAAAACAATCTATGATCTTCACTTTTCCTCCATCAACTACTAATTCACCAAGCATGCAGATTGAAATTACTTTCACCTTCCTGATATCTAACATTAACCTAGATTTTTCTGCACTTTCCATTTTTATTTCCAAAATGACCTCTTCTAAGTCTTCTTTACTTAGCAAGTGGTACGTGCCTATTGTAAATTCTGTCTTGACTTCCAATTTTGATTCTAGCTATCTTCATTCCAATCCTACCATTCTTATAATTATAAATGTTTGTCTCACTCCCATTCCTATTTTGAAACAACCATTTTCTCCAGATTCAAGGTTTACACTGGATTTTTGACAACTGAAGGAAATCTTCGGAATGATCATCAGTTGTGGAATATTTATTTTAGCCTTAATATTTTTTCACATTGTAGAAAGATCCACCAAAATGTAAATGAATATAGTTTTTAAATCTGTGGGTCAGTTTCTTAGCCAATATCATTCTAACATTTTTTATGATTATGTCATTATATGTTTTCAGTTCTCAGCTCTCTCCAATCTCAGCTTTGTTCCAAGCATGTTGTTTAAAAAGATTTAAATGTATAGATTTAGATTTAAAATTTATTGATTTAAATAAAAATAAATCAATAATTTGCAAAGCAAATGAAGATAGGGCTTCTGGATTCCTGCTGAGACATAGAAGAGTTGTGCACAATCCGGGATGGGATTGTTGGTTTTATTCCCTTGAGCTTTCAAACCCAGCAGGGGTCCATCCTCAGAAGTACTTTTAATCTTTCTGCAGTAAAAGCTGCACCATAATGGAATACAAGCAACTGGTCACATGCTATGTGCGTTTTTTATTTATATAGTTAGGTGTACCATTTTTTGTATTGCCCTTCATCTTCCTTAATCATCCACTCCAGGTTATCCAGGTTGAAAATCACCTGCCTTCTTCCCTTAATTATCTTTGCTAACTTCAATGTGGAGGGTGTGAAGCAGCAGCAGAATTTGCCACCTGCAGTTGCTGCTTCACTGCCTCCACATTAGCGAAGATAATTAAGGGAGGAAGGCAGGTGATTTTCAATAGTGAACACAAACCCCCTTGCCATGACAAAGCAGTGATCCATGAGGAGGTTGTATATAATGCTATATAATGTATTGTTCATATTGTCTCTAATAAGAAGCATTTCCTTCTCAACTTCCCAATCTATACTGTCACCTGGAGAACACAATACTTTATACTGTTACAGAGATTTTATGTTCACTCTTTTACTTCTTATCCCACCCTGATCCACCTTTAAAGGACAGACTATGAGCCATTTAATTCTGTTACCCCCCCCATGCAACTCTTTCCATCAAAGCATCTTTGAAAAGAGGGTCACTACCTGGTCCGATGCAAAATGAGGCAATGATTGCAAGAATGCAGACAATACTGAGATATCGAAGCCAGATTGCTTGATCCTGAAAAATAAATGATAACATTAAAAATGAATTATTTTAATGTAAACCTAATTTATATAGTGTTTTAATGTGCTTTTAATTGTGATTTATGTATACTTTATAATTTATATTTAAATTATACTTTTGTGTTTCATTTTGAACTACCATGAATCAGCCAAGGCCACACCTAATCCTGTCTCTAACCCTTTGGCTCTCCAGTCATCCTGTGCAGGGCACCCATTATAAGATTGCGCCAAGAATGTGAATTAAGACTGTTGGGTTGCTTAGCATTTCCATCAGAAATGGATTCCTGAGCCAAAGTTTTAATTCTATTATAGGCAGATGCCTTTCCCCCCTTGCTATTCTATTCAAGACTCAGGGGAGTGCTCTGATATTCAAATGCTATAAAGTAAGAATACGGAAAAATCAATAATCGTAAGTGGGAAGGATCACAACTCACTAACAGAGCATCTTACATGTATGTTCAAGATCTGCAGCACCAGGCCAAAAGGCTCTTGGGCAGACAGCTATGCAGAGCAGTCCCAGATCTTTGGAAAAGAGGAGCAACTTGCCTCCACTGCTGCGATGCTGAGAAGTATGCTTTCACCTTTGTGAAAGGAGATTTTATTCAGAGCTGGAACTTAGAACTGGTGAAGACATAGTTTAGAACCATGGTTTGTTACAATGGCTCTGAAACATTTCCATATTTTTCAGTCTGCTATAACAAAACTGGGAAGGTATTATTGCAACAAGTTTACTGCAGATAGATATCAGGTGAAACACTTCATTCTTATGCTTCAGTTTGTACACTACAAATCTTGCAAACTACAATAACATTTTTAATATAAAGTTTGAGCTTCCTTCTTCAATGAAAAAAGGAAATTATTGTTTGTCTATTGCTTATTTCAAAGTTGCACGTAAAAGATTTTAAATTTGTTGGATATAAGAATGATATATTCTTGTGATTTTAACATATTTTAAAGAAAGCAATTCAAATACATACCTGTAGAGTCATACACACAGTAAGTATGATGAAGAAAAAAAACATCAAACCAAACCCCCCAATCAAAAGAGGTCTGCGTCCAACTCGTTCAATCACTAAACCCTGAAGAAAAAATAGATGGTTAATTATCTCACAAAATTGATGGATGGATTCACCCCAAGGCCTTAGTAAGATAGGATCATCCCTGGGCAATAAAATCAAATCACAGTGCAAAGCACATAAATAGCCATTCTTGAACATAAACTGAACACTCAACTGCTCTTAATTCAATGTATAAACTGGCTGTACTGAGTTTCAGTCTCCTAACTTTATTATTTTATATCCTCGCCTCCATATTTGTGTCCTACTCTGTCCTTTTGTTCCTCGTGAAGCTAGGAGGTTCATTAGGCACCTGGTTCAAAATTAGAATCAGGTGCCTAAATAAATTTTAATTATTTCTAGTTCAGTGTATAAGAGTTCCAAAGGTTTTGTATACATTTTCATAGTCAAATCTCTACCGTTCTGTAATGCAGAACATATTATCACCAACTTTATGCTGCAGGGTGAGAGGTGGTGGGGTAGGGTGGGGGATAAACAAAGGCTAGTAACATTAGGCTATTAATACACACAATTTTGATTCAGGGTCTATTTGACCACATTTCTTTTTTTAATCCAGTCTGAATAACTGAACAAATGTGATGCATCAAATCTAACTAGGTACAATATTCACTAATTTAATGAGCTTTTACACTTTCATGCTTTATCATTTGTGAATAGAACTGATCAAATGATTTGAATTCAGCCCAACAAATCTCAGGCTCAAATGTACTAAATCAGACCCACATCTGAATTAAATCTTGGCTGCTTTGCATGCTTGCAGTGGCTAAAACTAGTGAGTTTGCAGCCAGCAGGAGACCCGAACCAATAACAACTACTACTGTATTTCTACACTCTTTAAAAATCTATGATCTTTTAAAAATTTCTTCCTGCTCTTATACTCCTGACCTCACATTCCATCTTTAGCTATATTAACACCTATTCCATGTGTATTAATACATTAGAATAACAATGTGATAGTAGCCACACATATTTTGTAAGAGAGGCAGCTAAGTAGATTTATTGATATCTCATAATGATATCTCAGAGTTCATTGATCAGATTATTAAGGACTTAGTTGAAAGTGGCAAACTCTCAACATGCGACGAAGGATATGGTGTTCTTATAGTCTTCATACAAAATATCATGTAGATTTCTTTCTCCTAAGTCTTAATGTAGAAAACAAGACTTCAGTGGCTTGTTTGCAAAACATGACTTTTTCAGGCAGTTTCCCCTTAGAAAGTCTATGTATATATTTGTCTTACAAGGAAAATATAGTGGAATGGTAGGTTTGAACATGAAATCTTCAAACGGTACAGATTTATCTAACCCAAAGTTCAAATGTAATCCTAAGCATGTTTTTTTGGAAGTCCCAATATTTTTAGAAAAGTCATTCTAATAATTTCAATGAAGGAAAATTAAAAGTGTGCTTCACTTCAATTAAAGCCAAGAGTTCTGACCCACTTAACATTAGCTCTACATATTTTAAAAATAAACTAGTTGTTGTTAGTAACTTTCATCATTTTCTTATTTTTTTCATTACAATGTTATGGAGTACATTTCTTCCTTCTACTTATGCTTCCATAAAATTAGGTAAATATTAGATAAATTTTAGTGACAAGGAAGAACATCTAAGCTCGTAACAAAACATTAGCTGCAATCATAGTTGCTTACCTGGTCATCTGCTTTCTCCTCAGATCTTCAAAAACAAAATATTTGAGATGGGGAATTATGCCTGTTATTCATTTTAGGGTGTCAGGCTTATGAGGCTATATTACTGCTCATTAAAGCATTCATGCATAAACAGGATGGTTTTTATCTGTTGAGAGAATATTATTTTTCTAGAACCCTGCTATTTTATTCATATTTTTTAGTACTGTTCAAAGATTTTAGAAGATGCAGCCCTTTTATTTCCTTATTGCCAGTCCAAAACTGAGTAAGGAAACTGAAAAAGATTTCACTCTGGATTGTATACATATTGTACATTTCTATAGGTTATTCACCCATTGCACACTTACTGAGAAAACAGCAGCCAAAATCTCCACAGCTCCTGTGCTTAAGGTAACGTATGGAATCATTTCAGGACTTAGGCCAGCTCCCCTGAAAATGTCATTTGTGTAGAACCAAATCTAGGATAGAAGCCATCTTCCAGTTATTGGGTTTCAAAAAGATTGCTCAGCCCTTATCAAATTCTAAGTCGTACATAATGGACTGGAAATAGATGCAATAGTTCTCTTTTTGATACAGTATGTTGGAGGCAGTATGTAAGAATGGGTTGGCTTCAAACAGCACCAAAATGAATAGAAACAATGATATTCTCGGTCAATATGCATCCTGAGAAGTCAGTTTGAGTTTTGTTTCTGTCCATTTTCCAGTGCTTGCACATTTATGTTTTCCTGCCCCAAAAAGGAGAGAGAAGGACCAGAATTTGCAGAATGCCCCTCTTCATACTTGATAAAGTACTTTTTTGTGGGGTGTGGGACAAACCTCTGTTACCCCTTATCATTATTTAGCTGAACAACCAACGATTAAACAACGAGTAAAAAAAGATAAAGCAGGATAAGGCTACCCCACAGCCTTCCCTCCTTGATTCCAGGGCAAAAATTAAGCTGGGTCAAGAAACCCCTTTCTGGATTTCAATCCTTATCCTCACTTTGGCCACAATGATGGCTGGACTGCATTTGGCCAAATCCTGACTGGGGATTGCCTTTCAAGCGGAGGGGAGGGGAGGGGAGGGGAGGGAAGGGAAGGGAAACTGTTCATGCAGATCAGCTCCTCCACACTTACTCCAGGTACGGTGCTAGCAAGTAGTGTCTGCTGTGCAGGCTTCAAAAACCATTTGGAAAAAATACTTCAGAACTCATGGAAGCAGGAACCCAGCACCTGTTTAAAAGACACTACTTTGTAGGTTTCTGCATGAGTCTGAAAAAAGACATGGCTGCTTTAAGGATTCATATTAAAAGCACAACTGCTTTAAATTGCTCTATGCTCATGCTCCCACAATTTATGAAGCACATCTTTTGAATGGTTTTTGAAACATGCACAGTCCTACTAGCCAATTCATGCTATAAAAGTCTAATCGCTAAGTTTCAGAAGACCAGAAGAAGCATATTTTTCTTGCAGATTTGCAGCTGATGTATGTTCAAGAGGGGGAGGGGGAAAGGTAAAAAAAAATGCAAACAGAAACAAATGAGGAATGTGGATTCATGCCCTATCAGGCAATAGTTATAGAGCTGGAGTAAAAGTAGGAAGGGGCAGATCACGTATCTCTTAGTCAACTGATCTTCCAGGTTTTGTTGTTGCGGAGAGCACTATTCTAAATTAATTGAGATTTTAGAGAAAAGGAGTATGAAGACAATAATTAAATCAACAGATACATTTACGGTATATGATAACTTACAGCATTAAGGCCACAAAGTTGATAGCAAGCCATAGTTACAACTATAGTGAGAATCTGCCACCGCTTACTGTCGTCACACAAAAGTTGAAATACAGATGCTACTTGAATGTTTCTCTGAACTCGACTTTCTTCCAAAACTTCTTCTATTTCATGTGACACATCAGATTTTCCAAGGAATTTCTGAAATGCTGCAAGCCCACAGTTCATTAAACTTATACAAAACTGGTATTATTCTTATCAAATTGTATACTTAATTTATACTAAATATTATCCTTCTGGTCATCACAAGTAGACATTTCAGGAACAAAAACTAGCAGCAGCACTAAAATGAATAGAAACAATACTATTCCTGGTTCAATATCCACCCTGAGAGATCAACGTGAATTTTTGTTTCTGTCCATTTTCCAGTGCTTGCACATTAAGGTTTTCCTGCCCCAAAAAGAAGAGAGAAGGACCAGAATTTGCAGAATACTCCGCTTCATACATGATAAACTTTCATCAGTAATATTTAAGTTTACTCAAGTAAATAACAAAGAGTCACAGTACTGATTCCACTTATGATTCAAACTTTCACAAATATTCACAAGTTTCATTTGCAGGACCAACATATTGCAATTTTGTGAATTCTGCTGCTCTTATTCATGCATTTAAAATAACAATATACTGTAACTATTATGTTACATATCCTATTTCCAACTCTTTCATTCCAGTTTGAAGAGAGAAGTTAAGGATACAAAATATTTCAACTATGCACCTCTTTTTTTTCACTATTGTTATTGGCAGAATTAGGCAGTACAGTAGTTGAGATAGTCCCTTGTATGTAGAGATTTTTAAGCAGTATGAAATCTAAACTGCAGTATACTTCTCTGGGAATGAAATTAAAGGTGTTTGCTTCTGACCAGATCTATGTAACTTTTAATAATAGATAACAATATTTATTCCAATTATGACAATGTATTCTCATTAAAGCAATCAAACCAATCTTCCTTTTTCCCAGTCTTTTCTGTCTGAGCTAGTTTATAGTTAATGTTAAATTGTTTTTTGCTTATTTTAAGATTTCCCGCCCTCTGGACAGACAGAAATATAACAAACAAAAAACAAACAATAAAATATAATAAATATCATGGAATATTATTTCATTACATGGCAAAGGATCTCAGCCATTCCAACCCTACTTTAGACTTTACAAGATAAAGTCTTGCAAAGCCCAGCAAGAGATAATATGCAAAAATACCATAATGCAATGCTCATTTTCATCAGGGAGGCCAAGACTAACTTTTAAGCATGAAACTGCTGCTCCTGCTGGTATATGGTGCCCCTGCTGGTTCAAGACTGCCACCCACAGCAATATCACATTTGCACCTGCCATTTTTGCCTTTAAACCAGATAGACAAGGGCATCAATCAAGATGAAACATGAACACGGTAATACCTTTCTCTGCTGCTTTTGTGTCACATTTTTCAAGTAAGAGGAAGCGAGGACTTTCTGGAAGAAAAGGCAGGACTCCAATTTGGAGAAATGATGGGACAATAATCATTGCAAACAGGTAAGGCCACAGGGACACCTGTAAATCAGTCAATAACATTAACATTGCATTGCTGCGCTTTGCGTAAAAATGCAATACTAATAACATGGGCAAAATTCAGTTCAGTGACAGAACAGATGCTCTACCAGCAGAAGAATGCCAGTTATGTACCCTGACAATGAACTGCTTTTAACTGTGAATATCACTGCCACCACATATATTGATATACCTTACTGAAATTGTGGTGTGAATCAGTGTATAGTTGGACATGTAGATGAATGTACTTTATATCTTTATCTTACCTCTTGACAATTGATAGTAAAAAGGAGGCAACTTTAAAAACTTATGTTTGATCCAAAATTCTCCAGCAAAACTGAACAAGAATTATACAGCCTATACTCATGGACATGAGCTGGCATAAGCACCACATACCTACTGGAGGGTACCTGCCTTTTGATACTATGACAAAGAATGTCTGGCATGACATATGTGTTCATAATTAATGGGCTTT
>JANHZU010002324.1:3780-17971 GCA_032468055.1 Acrochordus granulatus | reverse complement strand
CAGATATTGAAGCTGAAGCTCAAGTACTTTGGCCACATAATGCGCAGGGAGGACTCATTAGAGAAGACTGTGATGCTAGGAAGGATTGAAGGGAAGAGGAGAAGGGAATGGCAGAGGATGAGGTGGATAGATAGCATAGTCAGTGTGATGGGTGTGAGCATGGGAGGACTCCGGGAGGCAGTGCAACAGGGGGGCCTGGCGTAATGCAGTCCATGGGGTCACAGAGTCGGACACGACTGCGCGACTGAACAACAACAAGGTATTCTACCCTAATGTCTTTGGAATTATTCCAAGTTTTAGTCAACAAGCCTAGGCAAAAATTCTTACAATTTGTCACTTTGGCAAAGAATGTAGGCTGGAAAAACAGAAACTAAAAAATCTTCATAGTGATCACATATTTTGTTTTATGCAATCACACAGTCTATAGCAGCAGGAGGAGTAAGCAAATAGATGTTTACTAGCATCTTAAACTGAGCCCAGAAGCAAAGTAGTGATGCAACTAGTAGCACAACCCAAAGGTTGTAAGTTGGGTGTGAAAACTAAGTAACAGCAGCTTCTAGAAACTCAGCTGCCTAATGTATCAAAGATACATATTTATTATCTCTCCTTCTCTTTAAAGCTTCAAAACACAAAAGAATGATACTCGGAGTTGAAGAAAATGGGGAAAAGAAAGGCAGACCGCGGCTCTCAGGTGGAATGACGCCGCTTGCCTCGCTTTCCAGCAGCCTTTCCGACCCTGGGAGTTTGCAGGCCTCGCTCCCTTAGCGACTGCCCCCCCCCGCAAAGAACACTAAGCAGGATCAAGTTTACCTCATACCGAGAAAAAGGGCAGAACACCAGAATGGCTTTCACGGTACAGATCCGTTTTTACAAAAACTGAAAATTCAGTGAAGAGAACCGGAGCGCCCCGCAGTTCCTGGGCGGCGGCTTTTGCAGGGCTCCTGGCCCGTCCCCGGGAGATCGGAGTAGAAGCGGAGCTTCTGCGACAGAGACCGGCCGTTTTAAGCCGGCGGAGTAGACTGACCCGCTCCGCTTACGCATTAGGAGACCCAGCCAGGCCCAACACACGACCCGCCTGCGGCGACCTCGGAGGCGAGCTGGGACGCGAAGCGGGAGCGTGCAGGAGGCCGCCTGGCTGCAGAAGCGCCGTCTGCCTTCGCGCGAAGGGCGCGGGTAGGCTGACGCTCGGGCGAGCAGGAGAGCCCCGGGCTTCTACCGCGCCCCGCAGCGTGCGGGCGGGATACTGAAAGCGGAGTCGCCCGTGGGCTGCGTTCTCCTCCGCCCCGTCCGCCTAAGGATAGCCCACCTCTTTTCCCGGGAGCTCTCCTTTCGGCGGGGCAGGGTTTTTAGGTCTGACCCAGGAGCTCCAGGGCCGAACTTCTCTTGAAATGGCGGGAGCGGTTCTCGGCTCCTCTCCAACGCGCCTGCTTCGTCCAGGAAGACCCCCGGCTCGTTCTGGCGCTGGCCAGAGGGAAGCCGTCCCCAGCCGACGGCCAAGGGGCGCGTCGCGGGTTCTGCTCAGTCCCGCCGTTCCGGAGCGGACGCCAGCGCCCTCTCCCCGCCCCTGGCTCTGGAGAGCGCGCGACTCCGCAGGGGAAGGCGACGAGCCCGCGGGTCAAGCGGGAGGGAGCGCTGCGCACCTGTCACCGGAGGTCCAACGGTGTCCCGCAGCGGAGACGGGGATCCCGGCTTCCTTTCCACGGAAAGGCGAACGCCGTTGGGCGCCGCTTCCTTGGGAGCAAGCCCCGGACGGGTTACTTCCGAGGAAGCGGCGCGCAAAGGTTGCGCCGCTGCAGGCGAGCCACGTGGAGCGCCGAGCAAGATGGCTCTCCTTCCCCGCGAGCCCGCGCGGCGCCACTCACGTTTCTACCCCGCTGGCTGCGCGCTCCGATGAGGGGCACCAGGTTGGTCATTTTCGACGGCTGCTCCATCCTCGGCCTGGGCGCCCGCGGCCGCTCGCTCCTCTACCTGACCCCCAGCGCGCGGGCGGGGCGCCGAAAAGGAGGAGCCCGAGTCGTCCGCCGCGGGCTACAAGACGCCGGGCGGGGACGCAGGCCTCCGCTCCCGGGCTGTTAGCGGGGTCGCCTAGCGGGACCCCCGTGGGCGCGGAGCCGAGAGAGGAGGCTTGGGCCGCCGCCGCCCTCCCCGACGAAGCCACTGAGGGCTTGGCTAGGTTGGGCTTCTCCCACCTCGAGGAAGGGCTCCGGTGCGAGAACGCGTCGGCCCGCGGCTTCACCGTCCCTGATCAGTGTTCCCAAATTCTCTAATTCAAAATGAGATCATAAGAGCGTTCCAAAATGCCCCTTGTTGCTCAGAATCCCCCAAAACTGAAATGTACGATGAGAATCATGCTGATGCCCAGCCATAGCTGATGCATTTTTAGGAGGGAAAGTGTTTCCCTTAGATTGCACCTCCAAGAAAAAAGCAGCATCTGGCCTCTCTTTGCTCCTGGCTGGGGGGAACAGGGATTGCATCACATAAACGACCTGACATTGGACCAGACTGTAAAGTTTGCTGACAAAACTGAATTATTGGGGAAGTGTCAAATGAAAATGAGGCAGCAGATACTTCTGCCAGAGTATCTCCAAACAGTAAGGGTGGCATTAGTGACAAATGGGGGTACATGAAGTGAGGCTTCAGAGAGTAGTGCTGCCTTTGAACAGGGAGCATTAACTAGAGTTTGCTAGTAGAATTCAACAGGAGGAAAGAAGTGAGAAACCAGAAAAGCTGTAGGAGCTAAGAGACTGTATGCTCCATCTTCTGGCAGACATTTCTTGTCAATTCGGAGTTATTAAATAACTGCCTCCTGTTGAGTGCGCAGAGAATTCAGGAGGGATCACTTAAGTGATCAAGCGAAAGCAGAGAGGAATTCTTAATGTATATTCTCTCTAAATCAACAGCACCTTGTAAGCTAATCTGAGAGCATGAATCAGGAAGAAATAAAAGCCTTTTACTGGTGGTATCCTCAACAGGGAAAGGGAACCCTGCCAGAAAATAAAGTGTGCTTGCAGTGATGCTTCAAGAAAAAGTCAGACTGGAGTAACCAATGGCCCACTTCACCTGATGAGGGAGAATTAAACGTTAGGGATCAAAGGAGGGAGAGAAACTTGATTAGAAGCAACGTTCCCAAGGAGCGCGGAGAGCAGCAGTCCGAAGCACGGGGGCGAGGAAGATGACAGCTCCCTCAGAAGAGGCATGGAGTGCTGGGGACATCATTTCTCAGTCAAAGGCTTCTGAGAAATTCCTAGCTTCTCTTGCTAGCAATTTCTCTTTCAGAGGGTGAAAGGAATTCAGGTCACCTGGACTTGAGACAAAGAAGAAGGGAAGACTTAGTCAACATCAGCCAAAAGTGACCAAGTTCAACTTCAGGTTTCTTGTGTTCACTGATCAAATGCTTTACATAAATCTAAAAGTAAAAACTATCACAAAAATTAGCCAAATATAAAGTACACAGAGTTTAAGATATTATTCCTTAAGATAGTAAAAAGAGAATAAGATAATATAGAAAAGGAAATATATTTAGTTGCCAAAGAGCTAAATTAAAGAACCCCAAACTATTAGTATGTTAAGAAAACAGAAATTTCTCGAAAATCAGAGGTGAGTGTGCTTCCATAAAATCAAAAAATTTCCATAAAATAAAATCCTTCAGTGGGGAAGGAGTGAAATGTTAAATGTAACTAGTTAAAATTCAAAAGAATTTGAGTGTTAACTATCAGTAATTATGCTTGTAATTAAAAATAAAAGAATTTCCAGTTTACCCTTGGCTGGCACTCTTAATCCTTTCATCTTTGAATGTTTAGTTACTGCCATGCAAAATCCAGCAACATTATGTTTATTAAATTGTTCCTTATCTGAGAGGAAAACATTCTGATAAAATTTTCGATAAAGCATGTCAGTAAAAGAAAAATGAAGAAAGGAGACATTGAAATGATCCAGGGATGCCCTAATTTCCCTTCAAATATGTGTCAGACAGTTTTCTCTAAGAAGGAAACAAATGTTAAGGGAGTAATAACAGAAGTGTATTTTATTTTAGATAGCAGATAAGGATACTGTGGAGGTCTCTGGATGCTGGAGTCTCATTCAAATAAGGTTCTCCTATACAGCTGTGGCAGAGTTACTCTCGCTCCAGCATGCATTGTTGTCAGGCACACAAATTTTCATCATATATGTGCACATTGGTCAGAAAATGAATTTCTTATTATTGTATTTGTGAATGGTTGCTAAGTGAGGTAGTCACTAAACAAGGAGTGAGTGTACTATAACAATTTCCTTTGACTAAAAGTGAACATGGCAATAATTCACAATCACATTCTGAGCTAATGTAGCACAGTTCTCAACATTCTTAATGTCGAGGAAAATCACAGATGCTCCATGTTGTATGAGACTTCTGTTGCCTTTATCATCCAATCAAACCAAGATTAATTATGTCCAAAGACCAGCAGAAGGACGGCGGCATACAAAGAATTTATAAGCACAAAAACAAAATTACATAAAAAGTTAAAAAGTGTTTATAAAAATCTCACGAAACCTAAAAGAGGGGTTAAATAAATGAGCATGAAAAACATGGCAAACTGAATCTAATACAAATAAGACGATGAGCCTAATATAAAACACTCTATAATAACAGTCTAGGTGCTCATTGAAACTGATATGTGGCCTTGGCCCTCTTCTGACATATTTTAAATGCTGCAGACTCTGGCAACGCTGTAGGTTGTGGCAGGATTAGGGTCTGCAGGCCGCAAGGAGGGCTCGAATTGTGCTGCGTGCCCTGTGTATGTATGCAGTAATGGTGAAATGAGGCTGGTATGGATCTCTTTGTAGTATCGACGCTGGAGAAGCGCGTGCACTTTGCTCCTGTGTGTCCAGTGACAGAGGCACTGTCTGTCCAGATTCTGGAAGGAATCTTCCCGTTTCATCTTCCGGGACAGCAGAGGGGAAGGCATGACGCCAGCCATAATAAAGCCCTCTGATGATGAGCTACTTCAGGATGTGTTAAGTATGCTGAGGCTTGCCTGGGCCTCAGTGGGCGAAGAGGAATTGTTTTGGCCATATATAAAATAAATAGTTAATGTATATGTAATGTATAGACATAACAACTTCCTTTATTTTTTATTGTTGGGCCATGTTACGAGCTGCCGAGGTAGTACACCTGTGGGTTCATTGGCGATAAAAGTTGAGACCTGCACAGGTCCAGTTAGTGCTCTGTGTCTGCTACATGCTGCTAAATGAGAGCTTTGGCCTGATCATAACCCCTGCTGAGTAGAAGACCTGGGGAGAATTCCAAGGATGACATTTTACTCTGGTTTCTCTCCAGATGATATAAAGGTTACTTGCACTGAATGATATAAATGTTACTTGCACTTTATAATCTGAGTTTCTCTGGGCTAGATTTTTCAACCAATACGTAAAAACGACTCCTCTATGCTATAAAAGAAAAAAGTCCTTAATGTTAGATGTGGTGTACATGGCAGGCCCCGCATGTCAAAGTACTTCCCTCCAATCCTTGATGCAGCAAGAAAGCCTGTTGGGTGCTTGTTGCATGCAGTATTTGGTCTGGAGGTTACAGAAGCACCAGGGTCAAGGAAGACAATTAGCGATTTCTCCCCAGTTCTTTCTCCTTCCAGCAGGTAGAGGAGGCATCTGCTGTGGAATCAAACTGGAGCTGGGGGAGAATGTCAGTGTCCCACCTTTCAAAACCTGGTGCTGAGATGGGGGATTGGTGGGGTAGTTGGGTCACCTCATAGAGTGGCAGAGACCTACAGCTCAGTTCCATGGGATCTGCAGCTTGGCAGATATAATTCCCCACATGCTTCTCCCGCCATCCCTCTCAGACCTGGCTACCTGTGGATCAGCTTCCAGAGCTGGGAAAGGTGGCAGGAAAGGCAGGGTGACTGGCAAATGCAGGGGGACAGCCCTGCCAGAATAGTCCTAAAAAACAGGGCCCAGGTACTGGAAGGAAAGCAGTGTGCCCACAGCAGTCTAAAGGAAATGGGAAAATTGCACTCTGGATTGCATCAGGAGTCACATCTCCATGTCAAGAAATTGTTAGGAGAACAGAGAAAAATTAGAACATTGAAACTGGGATTGCTAAGCTGCTTAGCTTGTGGGCTGGGAATGAGATGAATGTAACTTTAAAATAATGGGGGCATCTTTATACTGTGATTACAGGAACATGAGGGTGAGACTATCCTATATCTTCATACACCAGTGGATAGGGAGAGGTCATTTGAGAAGAGCAACATGCATATCCACTGATTGGAGAAGTCATACTTGGCAGGTAGGTGGATGGATACAAGCTACCTGGAACAAAATAAGTTGGTATATCATAATTGGCACCAAATTATGTTTAGATGAAGTTAGTGTACGTCTTCCTAGTTCAGATGACAGTATTTTGCACATCGTCCAATAGCAACTGTTCCAGTATCTTCTAAAAGCTACAGTGGCGCTTAAACATTTGTGAATCCTATTGAACAGCTAATATTTCAGCATAAATATGACCTAAAACACAATCTGTGCTCTATACAAGTCCTAAAACTTTATAACCATATAAATAAACAAATGAACAAAAACATTATACTTATTCATTGAGGAAAATGATCCAAAACCACATGTTTATGTGTGGCAAAAGCACGTGAACCTTCATTAACATTCATTGGAAGGGAAAATTAGAGTCAGGGGTTTCAATCAACGGCATGATAATCGGGTGGGAGGATGGGAGGACCTGCCTTTTATAAAGAACAGAATTCTGGGTGTTCACTATCAAAGTCTGATCTCAAAATAGGAATATGGAAGAGAGTCATGGCTTGAACAAAGGCAATTCTGAGGACTCCCCAGAAACAATTGTCGATGATGGCCAGGCTGGAAGAATTACAAAATCATTTCCAAGGAGTTTGGACTGCATCAGCCATTGTCAGCCAGATCGTGTACAAACGGAAGCAATTCAACATCACTGTTATCTTCCCAGGAGTGGTTGATTAACCAAGATCGCACCAAGAGCAGGGTGTGTAATACTCCAAACATTCTCCAACTGGCAGAGACAGTCTTAACCATGTGGATCAACAGCCTGATTCTGTATCCCTGGAATTCTCCCTCTGAGATTTCAAGTATCTCCTTCACAGCTGTTTCTCATGCAACAAATTTCACTGCGCTCGGAACTGAGACAAATACTCTGGACAGAGGAGGATCCATAAGATCGGAATGCCAACTACTTGTTGTGGAAACCAGTCTTCTCAAAGATGCTTCACGAGGCCTATGCTCAGTTGTGGGATTCATGCTTTGCAAGTTCTGGATTGGAGCTGTTGGTCTGATCCAGCCAATTATAACTGCAGCAGCTTTAAATGTTTTTTCCCCCCAGCTATTAGTTTCCCAGCTTCCCTGTTTTCCAATCTTAGGTAACTTTATTGGCAGGACAGAAAGAGTTACATCAGTGCAATGCCTCTGTAAGTGATATTTAGAAATCCAAACTGCTCCCTGATTCAACCTATTGCAAAATATTTGAGCATAAATCATTTAACTATTATCAGCTGATGCAATTCTCTGTTTCCAAATCAAACATTTTGTTCAAATATATCAAAACAAAGAAAAAGTATACTTGCCACTTTCATCATTATTGCAGAACTTACTTTCTCTCCTGTTCTCTCCTGTTTAATCTTCACTGTGTTACTGTCCATTCTGATATCTATTGATGATACGGAAAATGTTTTAATTGAATTTCCTTAAAATTAAACAGCAATATAAGTTCTTAGACTCTGCTTCTATGCAGCCAACAGTCCCCCGCTGTGCCCCCCCAAGTATATTATCAGTGATAATAGTTATCAAGGAATGATCAGTTTTGGAAAGCTTCTAAAAATTCTCAAGAATTTCAGTTTAGAGAAAACAGAAATAACTTGCTATGTTCACAGAGTCCACTTCAAAGATCAAGGCAGTTTTGAAATCAGAATGATTCAGTACATTCTGGCTGTCATTAATTCTACAAGGGAAGAGAACTTTTATTAGCATAAGGAAATGTTGTGCACACAAATCATGCAGTCTTTGTCTTGTCAATTCAGAAAATCAGTGTTTTTGGAATACTTCTAACAGCAGTTATTGCAGAGCCTATCTTTTGAAATATAGGTTTCTAGATCTCCATGTTGTTAATGAGGTTAAACAAGCAGAGGGTTATCACATTAATGTGTGGACTTTCAACTCCATTAATGGTTGATTACTAGCCATCCTCACCCCCCTTTTTATATATGAAATATTTTTAGCCCACCTCTCTAGTCTGCCGGGTTTTTTATTTTTATTTTAATGTTTTGTTTTATTTTAATTTATTTTAATTTTTTTAATGTTTTTAATTAATGTTTTTAAGGGTTGTTTTTTGTTAGCCGCCGAGAGTCTCTGGATTTTGGCGGCATATAAATCAAATAAATAAATAAAATTAAGGTGGACAATATACAAATGCGACTTCATCACTCATAACTCTCTCTATATTCTGGATTTAGAATCATAGAACTGTAGGGCTGGAAGGTCCCTTGGAGACAAGGGAGGAGTCTTTATATGATCCTGATCAAATGACTGTGCAATCTTTTCTTGAAAACCTCAGAACCTCTGGAGCACCCACAGATCTGGAGGCAAGTTGTTCCGCTGCTTAATAGTTCTCACCATTATGAAATTCCTCCTTATTTCCAGGTTGGATCTCCCTTTGACAACCTTCCATCCATTTCTTCTTGTCTTGCTATCAGTTGTTACGGAGAATAAATTGATGCCCTCTTTCCTATGACGGCCTTTCAAGTACTGGAAGACTGCTATTATGACTCCTTCACTCTTTGTTAGTCTAGAAATATCTATTTTCCTTAGCTTTTTTTCATACAATTTAGCCTGCAGACCCTTATCATTTTTGTGCCTCTTTTCTGCACTCTTTCTAGAGCCTCAGCATCTTTTCTGTATTGTGGTGACCTTAAATGGACGCAGTATTCCAGGTGTGGCCTTACTAGTAGTATAGAGTGGTCCTATCATTTCCCATGATCTTAATGCTATCTCTTTGTTGATGCAGCCTAGAACTGTGCTGGGTTTTTTTGGAGGCTGCAGAACACTATTGACTTAAGTGGTGGTCCACCAGAACACCTAGATCCCTCTCACAGGCTCTTCTGTTGAGCCAGATACTGCCTATCCTGTACCTGTGCATTTCATTTTTCCTGCCTAAGTGCAGGACATGACTTTCTCACCACTGAACTGCATCTTATTGGATAGGGCCCCATGCTCCAGTCTGTCAAGATCCTTCTGAATCTTGAGTCAACTTTCCAAAATGTTAGCAATTTCCCTCAGTTCTGCATCATTGCAAATTTGAGGAGTGTCCCTTCAATCCCCTCATCTAGGTCACTTAGGAAGATGTTGAAGAGTACTGGGCCCAACACAGAACTTTGAGGTACCCCAGGTGCATGCTCCCCTCCACATAGATGCAGTTCCATTAAGGACCACACACTTTGTATGGTTGGTCAGCTGACTGCAAATCCATCTGGTGGTATATTGTCTAGCATATTCTATCTTACCGAGAAAGAGATTGTGATTTACTTTATCAAATGCCTTACTGAAGTCTAAGTATATTATATCCACACATTTCCTGGGTCCACTAATTTGGTCATTTTGTCAAAGAAGGCAATAAGATTTATTTGGCAGGATCTGTCTTTAACAAACCCACGCTGGCTCCTATTGATCACCTTGTTCATTTCTAGGTGCTCACAAATCTGCCAGTCCTTGCCAGTCCTTGGTCCAAGGAAAGGAAATTTCCAGGCCTGAAGCATTGATCTTGATACAGATAGGAGCCCTTATCCAAGTTAGTGGTCTCCTCCTCAATGTGCACAGAGAGGTCTTTTGATCCAAGGCATCTGTGAGGATCAACAAATCACAAGTCTGGATTCTGCTCCTTTTGCCTTGAACTGAATCAAGGCTCCAACTGAACTTCTCTTTGTTGCTATTAAAAATAGTAATGCTTATGATTATTATTGTAAACAGCTGTAAATACTGCAGTCTATTTAATAGATGTGGACAAAGTGTTCAGGAATAAATCTGATGTTATATTAACTAAACTTAAAGTAACAACTAAAGTGAAGGCTGATGTCTATGTATATTCTCATTAATCCAGGTCATGTCTTGTAACAAAATTGTAAAAAAAAAATCTTGCACACCAAATTTTAAAAAGGCAACTGGACTTTTATTTTTAGAAGTTACAGAGAAACGTTTCAACTCCCATCCAGGAGTCTTCTTCACTCTCCTATAAAAAAGAAAAATGATATGGAAGATATGAACACAGTCCTCAAAAAGGGGGCAGGAAACATTGGAACCCAACATCCTGGTTCTCATGGGACAAGCTGAAAAAAACCCAGAAGATTGGCAGTCAAGAGAGAGGACTTAAGGTTTCAGTTTAATTACCTCTGCATTTGCATACATGCCAAAGTGGGGTTGTAATTTTTTACATCTTTTTTCTTTTTTATAGGAGACTGAAGAATATTCCTGAATGGGAGTTGAAACATTTCTCTCTAACATCTAAAAATAAAAGTCCCGTTGCCTTTTTAAAATTTGGTGTACAAGATTTTTTTTATCAATTTTGCTACTAAAGTGAAGGCTGTGATTAATTCCTGTGTTTTTTGGTAGAACTGATTAAATTTGCTAGCAAGATTGTCAATTTTTAGGGATCATAGCTGTAAAGTTTCAGGTTAATAGATTTGCGGAGGGTTGTATAAAACCAATACTTATATTTTAGGTGGGCTAATTAAAAATACATCTTTAACTTCTAATGCCTTTTGTGAGCATTTTTTTCATACAAACAGAGAATCTAGCAAACCTTCAGGAAAACTTGTAAAAGGTTTTACAATGAAGGGTTTTTAGATTTAATTTAGGGTTTAATCTTTAGGATTTACAAAGGAAGAAGGTTTGATTTCTCCAGGATAATTTAAAAAGTGTCTCACATTACTGAAGCTGAGTTCAAACAAAATGTGTGCATACTTCATGAATCAATAACAAGTGCAGATATTTTGGTGCTAAAAAAAAGAAAACAAAACAGGTTGGTTGGGGAAAAATTTGGCCTCAGAAACCAATCTGGACATAAGGATTTTTAAAAATGGTAATTTCAAGGTTTTAGATATTAATAAGTTTGGGGATGGGTGAGGGGAGGAGCTTGCATGAAAAACAACACCGAGGGTTGCTTTTGAACTCAGCGGCCTATAAATTAAATAAATAAATCGAGCAGATATGTGCAAAATCCCATTGTAATAGGTGCAGATTAAGACTGAAGGATCAATTTTACGGTTTTTTTTAATATGCCAAAATGTATATACCATCTTCTTTTCCGATTCAAGGTGGCTTATTTTACATTAAAAGAATGTTCATTCCTAAACCACTTAAGTCTATTGTGATTGATCAACCCGGTGCTACCATTGGGTGGCACTAAAGCCACACGGCAGCTGGACAGCAGTGACTGCAGAGCCAGCTGCGACAGTGGCAGAAGGACGGGTGATTCTCACAGGTTTCACCAGAGCTCTGTGAACGGTCTTGAACCTGAGAGAACGGATTAGCACTGAGCGCTGAAGTTAAGAGAGAGCCCTGCGGTAACTTTCTCAATGTTTCTCAAAACTGTCTTCGGAGAGTCGGGTGACCTCGGAGCCAAGAGGTGCAGGTCAGTTGTGGCTGCTGCTCCTCGCCCTGGCCGAGCTAACGCTCGAGATTCGTGCCCCAAGATCTTCACCTGGTTTTATTATTGTGCGTGTTCCGTGTGGCACTGCCTTGAAGACAATTTAGAATGTAGGCGCCTGATTTCTAAGTGGGGGTCACAGGGGGTCGTGTTGTGCCTGTTAACGTAAGTACTGTCTCTTGGGTGGCTTGTGTGCCAGATGTAAAGTGTCCACATTTCAGCATCTCAAATGGCGCATGAGCCAAGTGCCATCTTGCCCAGGGCCACCCAAACATCAAATCCTAGAGTTGCAGTGGGCCATTTAAGACGTTGAGCCTAACTCTTTGCTCTGGGTGGGAATCCATCCATTTTAAACTTTATTTAAAATGTTTTAAAAACCAAGAACTTCTAAAGACTTACAGTTTGACCACCTCAACCAGGATGTTCAGAAATTAGAAGCTTCTCTGAAAAAATTAGGGCTGTAATTCAGTGCTTTAGCAGGGGAGAAAGATATTAACAGGCTCCCTCACTTAGAGGAATGGCATTTAAATGGCACTTGCCCTTGTCCATTGTGGTCAGAAAGGGGTACCCAAAGCAGCCCCTCAAGGGAAAGGAAAGCAGTGTAAAGGGAGCCCTTCCCATTTCAGATGCTTAGGTGTTTTTTTATTACTTCAGCGCCCACGGTGATATTCCTCTTTTCATCTCCCTCGTAGAAACAAATGAGGCTTATTTGTCTTGGCTGGCTGGGTGGGCCCCCTGGCTGGGTGAGCCCCCACCCCTCCTTCTCCTAATGCCTTTCCTATCCTGCCTTTTATACTTGTAGACCCCATAGAAATGCAGGGAAGTAGCTGTTCCCTCCTTCAAGAAAATAAAGTCTGTGATTTGTGCATTTTATGAATCATTACTCTAATGAAGACACCCAATCAATAAAAATTTTAAAATATACTGTTGTATGAGAAAAACTGCCCCCCTCCAGATAGTTGTACCCTCCTACATATCTCGCCCATCAGCTGACCATCATGTGCATAAGAAGAAAAGGAAGCAAAGAAGGAAACAGGGCACTTCGAGGGAACCCAAGGCTACTCCATTGGGGACCCAGAGCCACATCCTGTGTCAGACTACGATGCAGGGCAGAGGCAGTATTGATTACGCTTGTAGATGACCATTGCTGGGTCTGGGATTGGGGTAGTGGGGCGCAGTGTCACAGGTTCCGTTCTTTCTCCTTGGTCAGCTCCAGACCTAGCCCACGTTGAGATGCTCTCCAGGGTCCATACTAGCTCTGCTTCCATTTCATTTGTAGCAGTAAGCTGACAGTGTTGTGTATACTCCAGCGTGGTCAGCGTGGGACAGCCTTTGAAGACCGCTAGGAAGCTGTAACTGAATGTGGTGGCACAGCTAATTATGGACATACTGTAATACATTGATGTGACACCACTACTTTGCAAGCTGCAAAGTCACAAACTGTGGGCTGAGTTTGCGTTTTGAAGTCTGTGTACCATCAGAATATATTCAATATGAATTATTTTATTAAAGCAAACTACATTTATATAGAAAGGCTAATGGGTTCTCTAGTTAATTTTCTTTGTAGAGATCACTAAGTCTGTTGAAAGTAATTTGTAAGCTCTTAATGATAAAACCCATTTGTTCTAGGAGCAGCAGGATTTTTGATTTGCGTCTCAAATTTTTCAATTGTTTTCTTATGTTAGAATTCCATCATTTTATTTTATTTATTTATTAAATTTATGTGCTGCCAAAATCCGGAGACTCTTGGTGGCTAACAACACTAAAAACAAACAAAAACATTTAAAAATAAAAATACATTAAAACAAAAAACCCGGCAGACTAGCAAGGTGGGCTAAAAAGATTTCGTATATAAAAAGGGGGGTGAGGGTGGCTAAGAATCCATCAGCCACCTCCATGATGATGATGAGCCCCCCCTCCCCGGAGCCCCATGCCATCATAAATAAGTCAAAGCATTTAATCTATGAGATTATATTATATCACATCGTTCTATATCACACTTCATTATAAAAGACCATAAGTTGCAATTTATGGTAGTAATTTGTTTGCCTCTGCAGGATTTATTTATTTATTAGATTTCCATGCCACCAAAATCCGGAGACTCTCGGCAGCTAATTTATTAAAACATTAAAAAAAGTGAAAGATGAAGAATGAAATAATGTGTTGAAAAATTGTGAATATCCGATGCTGAAATCATTAAGTTTAAAAGTATGCAACTAACTCCCAGTTAATATTTCCTTCCAGAACACAAACTGTACAAATTTGAGTGCGATTTAACTAAAATGAGATAATTACAAGTAATTAAATGATACAGGATTGTGATAAACACACAGGAAGTCACTTTTTTTACCCATCACTGACCTTCATAGAAATAGGCAAAAACATAAAAGAGCATTGCAAGGTACTTACATTTTCTGAAAGGGTCTCTGCTTTGTGAGCACTTGAAAGTGCAGTAACTCACAGCCTTCATATAAGGCACAGAGACGGAAGAAAAAGGGAATTAAAAAAAAACAGTCTTTAATCCCA
>JANHZU010002323.1:135533-154304 GCA_032468055.1 Acrochordus granulatus | reverse complement strand
TTCAAGGTTTGGCACCAGTCAAGACCCCAGGGCTGGGGGTGGGTGGGGGGACATTTAAAAGTAGGAATTGGCCAAATTAAGGAATCTTCATCTCAAGGAATTGAACAGCACCCAGGACCAAGCACTGAATGTTTTGTCTTCATATTAAACAATGTTTCTTGTTTGTAGTTGGTGCCTCTCGGGCAGCAGTTGATGCAGGTTTTGTCCCCAATGACATGCAAGTTGGACAGACTGGCAAAATTGTAGCACCGGTAAGTTTTAAAGCGGCTTTTGGAAAACAAGAGTGGTTGAAATTGCTGTACAATGAAAGAAGCCTGTTTGTATTTCCTTCACACAACTATTTGTGATTGTCAGTTTCCTGAAGTTGAGTGGACCTTCATTTGACTATAGTTGCAAAAGAACTGCCCTGTTGATCTATTCAGAATGAATCAAAGAACTCAGTGTCACTTTTCCCAGTCTTCTGGGCTCAGTTTCTTCTGGCAGTTGTAGAGTATATCTCTGCTTTTGTGATTATTTATAGCAGTGTTTCTCAACCTTGGCGACTTTAAGATAAGTGAACTTCAGCTCCCAGAATTCCCCAGCCAGCATGCATAATTTTGTGAGCCGAAGTCTACACATGCTGGCTGGGGAATTCTTGAGAATTAAAGTCTGCATATCTTAAGTTTGCCAAAGTTGAGAAATGTTGGCTTAGGTGAATAATCTTAGGAACAGCACATTCAGACCTAAATAACACAGGTTTGTTTGTTGACTTGAGGAGAGTTGTGAAAAAAAAACAATTTAACAGAAATGCTGCTTGAAAAGCTTTTATTATAGATGTAAAGCTTAAAGCCTGTTTCAGGATCAGGAAAATAAGCGATCCTCAGTTTAGAACTTTGTGCTGGCCTTATGATAATCAGCCAAAAAAGAACTGGGATTGCATTGCTTTACAGATTGGTATTTTGTTGGTGGAACTGCCATTCCCAAATTAGTTCTTATTCCAGGCTTTTAGCTGGCTGAGAGATTGAAGGCAAATGACCTTACTCATAGGCACATCATCCTACGGGGTGATTTATTAATTTTTTTGTGCTGTCATAGAGCTGGTTATGTCAGAGCATCGTTCCTTCTAATCTTGAATTGAACTGGTGAATACTGACAATGGCCAGATGAGGCCATCAAGAAACAGTAGACCTATCAATGTGCTTGGAAGCATCTCAGGTTTTTGTTTTTTAACAAAAAAAAGATGCATACAAATGCCACATCAGGGACTAGAAACGGAGCCCTGTCAAATGAAATTGACAGGATAGGCTTATCCACGAAAAGGGGGCCCTGTAAGGGATATGATAGTTTCAAGGACCTATAAGGTTGTTCGAGAGAAAAAGGCCAAGAATGGTTCTTTGTTGTTCTGGGAAGATGGAGTAGATAGTAATGCCTCTCTTATCTGAGAGGCAGGCATCTTTCAGCTGAATATTAGTGGAAAAAGAGGAACAGATCACCAGGGGAATGGATTACAAAGGAAGTATGGTCTCTCTTTCATTGGATGTCTCCTAGCAGAAGCTTGAGAACCATCATCTGTCATGAGTACTTTAGATTCCTACACAAACTTGGAAGCCTCTCTGGATCCTTCCAAACTATGATTCCTATGAAGTACAAGCAGTAATAATTTGGGGTGTATGTTTCTAACATTCAGATTTCTTCACCCTATTCAGCTTGCCCTCAGCTCAGTGAAGACTGAACCAGGAGGATGGTTTGGGTTGGGAATTGCACAGCTGGCTGGAATGTTAACCCAGCTTGAGTCAAGAGCTTAGTTGCAAATCCCATTTGTTAGTTTGGTTGTTAGCAGTGAGGCAATGACTATAGATGGATGTTTCTGCTCTACTTGTGTTGGACCTAATGCCAAGGAGTTTTGCTAAGAGACACAATACTGCGTTGGAAGTTGGTTTGCGCTACTGATGCCCACCTGAGTTATGTGTGTATTTTTAAGGTCATCTTGATATTCATCAGCTACGCTTAAAATGCTTTTGGGTTTAGTTTAGTGAAGAAAGAATATACATTCTCTCTTCTTTCCATCTGGATTTTCCTGCCAGGCATCTTTAAAATAGAATTTTAATGAATTTTTGCTTTAAAAATGAATTCATATTGTTACAGGGATTTTTTCCCTAATGTAAAGTTTTTTCATATATTTTGTTACTGCATCCAAGTTTTTGTACCCATATTTAAGAAATTCAGAATTATTCAAACTATTGCTGTGAGTTGTGCATTAGTAATTGATATAATGGAAACAACTTCACTTTTAATAACTTGCCTTCCTGAACACTTTGCACTAAAATTTCTATCAAGATGCAGATCACTTCAGACTACTTCTAATTCACTGATGCCTAACTTTTGAAGAAGTAGCAGTGCATCTCACTGTATCAAATTAATTTTATTACCAGACTACCATTGATATACCAGTGCTGTTGGCTGATTAAAAAATAGGGAAAATTTGGTTTCAACTGAGAAATTGTTTATGCCTTTTGAGGGCTTTCAGGGTGCAACTTCAAAACATTGTTTACCTATATCCAGGATAGAAATTTTTAGACTCTTTCTTTGTCTTGTAAATAAGTTTAAGACTGACAGCCTTGTTCGGGCTGCATTATCCAACATGGCTTTTAAGTCTAGGAGTTCTCAAATTGATGCTTTGTTCCTTGGGGATTGGTGCAGAAACATTAAATTGTACTAAAATATTCATATGAGAGTGCATTTAGCTGAAAGCAATTGATGTGTGTCTCCCAGGAGAACAAAGCAAAAAAAAAAAAAGGAAAACTGCATGGCCCTGCACTCAAGCGAACACCCTAAGCAGGCTTCTGAAGAGTCATCACGTGTCCTAGCTGATCAAAGGCCCCTGTAAGTTCTTAAAGTGAAAAGTATTAGGAAGGGATGAAAATGCTTGACCTAGTGGACTCTTTAGGAACATGAAATTGTTCTGTGATTGGGATTGGAACAGTTTCTCCCAGTATGGCAGGATCAGATGAAAAGTCAGTACAATATTGAAAATAGAAGAGAATCTTTGGAGCTCAGGGTTGAACTGTGGGGTCCTTAGTGCTCTCCGAGCTTGGATGTTTCCTTGCAAGACATTTTGCTATCCGAGCGGGTAACATTTTCAGTGTTAGAAGGGAGTGGAGTTTGCTCTGTGTTTAGAGATGTCTTATGTCCAGAGGAGAGGAAACCCACTCCCTTCTAGCACTGCTGATGTTACCTAGTTGGGTAATGAAACACCTGCAAGCAACCAAGCTCAGGGAGCACCAGGGTCCCCACAATATTGAAAAAGAAAAAAAAATGGCTTCATTGCTTTTAATCAAGGCATTTCTGTATGGCAACTTGAGTGTTACTGTAGAGAAGTGACAGAGCTATGTCAGATGTGAAATATTGGACAATCTTAGATCTCACACTTTCTGCCTTGTTGGCAGAAGGGTTCAGGCAAACACACATTAGTTGCCTTGATTTACCTTTTACATTATTTGTGGTCTAGCAATGATTTACAAGATTGAAGAAGGAAAAAGGATTTTTTCTAACTTGTATTATGGGTTGGGAGAAAATACTGGGGAATGTGGTTTCCTAGCATTCTTTGCAAATTTTGAATTACAATCCTAAATTACAAAGCTATCTCTGGCACCCTTAGCTGTTTCCTTTTCTTACTCTCCACCCGTTACATCTGCCCTGTTCTGATTTGATCTGTATCCAGATCAGGCACATATTCTGATTCGGGAACAGATCACCTCAAGCCAGCTGTTCCATGTACAGAACAGCTGGTGCCTAAGCCACTTTGCACATCCCTATGTGGAAGCAATCCTGCACATGAGGGAATAAGCCCAGTTGAAGTCAGTAGGACAGCTCCCTAGCTAGCATGTAGAGGATTGCGCTGAAAGCTTCCAGCAAAGAAATTTGCTGCTGTTTTATGACTTGGCGAAATCTGGGACTGAATGATGCCAGTTTTGGTGTCATTAGCTTCTAGCAGCTACGCTAATATTATATTGATGTATATTTTAATGACATTCATATTTGTATAGAAAACTACCCTGGAACTACTTTACAGAACACATGTGTGGAAAGGGCTTCTTCCCAATGCTGTCCACAAAATTGGAGAAAGCTAACCAACACATCATCTCTATAGTATTTTGCAGATTTTTTTTGTCAGTGTGGATGTTTTTAAAATAGTGTTCTTTTTTGCATGCAGGAATTATATATTGCTGTAGGAATATCTGGAGCAATTCAGCATTTAGCTGGGATGAAAGATAGCAAGGTACAGTACAACTTTTGTGTGTTGCTCAGAGAAGATGGTTTTTGCTTTCAAAGGGTTTTTTGCTACAAAATCTAAAGGACCGCAGATGAATTTGATTCTGAAAATAAATCAGCTATAAGTAACTCACATAATATTCAGCAGTTCATAGGAGAATGCATAAATAGAGCATATTATCCTTTAAGTCTTTAACTGCCAAATCTAGAACCTTTAGTGATAAAGTGAATTTTTACATGAAAATAAAATTAATCTGAGTTAGAATCCATGTATTTGATTCATTTTCATATATTTCAGACTCTGCGGCATGAATTCATGAACAACAATGTACGATCAGAATTATGGATTTACTATTCCACAAAGTAAAAGGCATCTTTGAATATTCCACAATTTATCCATTCAGATGGAAACCTATTATAAAATGATAAAAGCTTTGAAAATTTAACTCATTAGTACCCTTGTACTGTTAACACTTTTGATCCTTATCTATACTGCCAACAAAAGACTATTTTATTTTTATCAAAAAAAATCCTTGCCTTTTTAGGCAGCAATTTTCAAAATGTGATTCTCCTCTTCATTCTTTATATATAAAAAGGTATATAAAGCTGTATAAAACTATAGAGACATTCCTTTTACCACTGTTTGCAACATAACCCTTTTTCTCTTTGAAATAACGAAGAATCTGATTTTTTCTCCTTGCTGAGAAATAGTGCAAATTCAGAGCACATTTTAATAGAACAACCCTGGATGGAGATTATTTAGTAACATTCAAATGCATTTTAGTTGTGCCTTGGCCCAATGCAAAACATCTCTTACAGGGTTTCTGAATATGGAAGTATTTTAATGGTTAGGTCTTAAATTTACCTGAGATTAAACATCATTGATCATAATAAAATCTGCTTCTGAGTGAAGAGGGTTGCCTTGAAAATTAACCCTGCTCTGAAATTGAAGATTAAAAAGATCTGAAATTCATATCCACGCATTCCCCCAAGTGACATTAGCTAAAAGCTTCAATGTATCTTATTAAATAGTAAAAAATGGAATGAACATTTTAAATGTTAGGTTCTGCAGGGTAGTAAATATTTCATTTTGATTGAGATTGTGATTTAGATTAAGCAGCACATAATAAAAGTAATAACTGGTCCAGAATTGGTGATATGGTAATAAAGGAATGGCATGTGGTGTTGTAAATTCTATTCTAAAATTGTATCAGTAATCATAAATTGATGGGTATCAGTAGAATTGAGCCATTTCAAGTGCCTGAAGCCATTCTACCTCCTATTTTAGATTTCGCAAAGAGTTCTGGTTTCAGGAGAACAGTTTGGTTTTTACTAAACTTTTTCTAAACTTTCAGTCCTTTAGAAGCAAACAGAAAAATCAGTTTGGCTTGAATTGATTTGGGCTCAGAAGTTAAATTCAATTTAAAATTCAATAATTCAGATTATTGATTGGACTAGATCAAATTATCATCTTTCTTTATGCTGTCAACAAAATTTAATCCAGTCTGTATTTAGATGGTTATTTAAACTCGTAATATGGATTTTCAAGAACCAAAGCTTTTATTTCACTTCGGTTTGACCTGCGTACTACCTCTGCGCTGGGAAACTTTAGAAGATACAGTACTGTCTTTACTTTACTCATTTATTTAAAAGGGTTTAAAAAAATTCTCTGTAATCACACTAACCATCTCTTGAATGGTTTCCCCCCATGCTATGAAATATCTGCTATTACGAAGAATTTTGTAGGGAATCCCCTAGAGCGTTCTGCAAGTAAAATGTATTATTTACTTCACTTACAACAGTAGAAAATGGGTTT
The DNA here is from genome assembly GCA_032468055.1 of Acrochordus granulatus. NCBI lineage: Eukaryota > Metazoa > Chordata > Lepidosauria > Squamata > Acrochordidae > Acrochordus > Acrochordus granulatus. Next base: position 148,237 of record JANHZU010002323.1, on the reverse strand, counting down.
TGTAGAGGGTAGATCCCCTGCTACCCCTCCCTTCCTTGCCTTATGAATGCTAGCCTAATGGACCATGATTGAATGAGGGTGGCAGATAATGTTTATCAACCTTAGCAACTTTAAGATAGGTAAACTTCAATGTTCCAGCACAGCTGGCTGGGGAATCCTGGGAGTTGAAGTTCACCCATCTTAAAGTTGCCAAGTTTGACAAGTACGGGTAGCAGATCACCTGTACCTCCCCAGTTTGCAATCTGTGCAGCCCCATGGTAGAGTTACTCACTGCAATCAATTTGTAAAATTTGCTATTTAGATTATAAGTTGGGATTAATATAAATCAGGCATTTGGAACATTCCATTACTATTTTTAGTAACTGAGCAAGTTGGTTTCGCTTGCAACAGATCCCTTTAGGTGAAAAGCAAAAAATTAAGACATCTCTACAATGCAAACAATTCATGCCTAGAATGCCCTCATGATGATAGGTCTCCAACTCGATTTCAGATAAGATGGCACACAAGCCAGAACTCTCAAGAATTGCATATATAGGAATTCCTGAGAAAAGGTTTTCAGTTCAGCACTTCATTGTTGAATTTCTGTTGCAAACAGTGGAAGAGAACACTTTTTGGGTCAGCAAACCCATCCATAATACTGTAGTGACTATAGACTGCACTATGAATAACTTTTCTCTGGTTAACCTCATTTCATTCTCTTCCAGACCATAGTTGCTATCAACAAGGACCCTGAAGCTCCCATATTCCAGGTTGCAGATTATGGTTTAGTAGCTGACCTGTTTAAGGTGAGTCTTGCTCCAAGAGGAATCAATCCGATCACATTCCTGTTCTTGATGGTGGTGAAAGCTGAGTTGGACTTCGAATGTGACTTGATCCAGCCTAGTCCTCAGTGATCTGCATGGAAGTACTCATCTCTGTCTAGAATTATAGCACTTGATTTCCTCACTTAAACGGGGGTTTATTTCTGTCATTGCATTATCTGTTACCTCCACCTCTTGGGTACCTTTTGTCATGTGATAGGTGTGACTATATGGGTGCCTATAAGATGGTGTGATGGCAACTCCACCTGTTTGTGTGCGACACACATAAAAAGTAGCAAGAGCTGGATTGTATCACTGCAGCTGCCATCTTGACTTTTTTTCAATATGGAGGGAAGACAGTCCAAACTCTTGCCAGCAGTTAATGCTGTTCCTAAATGATTGCCTGCCAGCTTGGCAGTAAACACAGGCCTTTTAATAAGCTGGAGACAAAGTGACATTCGGAAGAAACAACATGTAGACAATTTCCTTAATAAATTTTGTACGACCACATTATTTCCACTTAATGGAAATGTAGCTCTCTTAAATAATTGAGAGGCTATATTCATCAGAAGGGGAGTTCAGCTGGGATCTCTCCAAGGAAGGGCACCCTTTCAGCGTCTGGAAGATAAAGGTAACAGATATTTTACACCAGCAGTTTGTGCAAGTATTCAGGTGTAACCGTAAGCGGAAATGCCACCTGTTCTCATCCTACGATACTCTTTGGAGGACTGTAAGGAATTACCTTGCTGTGCAGGTGGACTTAAGTTCCGCAGTTTCCCTACCATGGGCCATTCCATGGCACCAGTGCCAATAAATGGTGCTTTAGCTGAACGTTTTTTTGAGCGGCCTGCTTTCAAAGTTAAGATCTTTATTTCAAGTAATTTCTCATGGTAAAAAAATGGACCCAGAAACTGAAATATATCAGTATGTTAATTGATTGGCAGGCCGGGGCTACACATTGTGCAGGGATTTAAAAAAAAAAGTATGATTTTTTTAAAGTGAAGTTAATTCAAATATTCAGTTGCTTCAAATGTTGATAATTAAGCATCTCTTTCACACTGCTTATTAGATTTGCAGAAACATCTGTTGTCTAGTGTTATTTTGCTGATAGTAACTGTTGTTTTGTCTTCAGGTTGTTCCTGAGTTGACAGCAACATTAAAAAAATGAAAGCAGCCCCATATTTGGGAAGGAATATGACTTCAGTCAAAATTATTTTTAAGCAGCATAACTTATGTTTTATCAAACTAGAAATCTAACAATTGTCAAAAATGCCAATGACTAACTTGAAATGCACCATTTTTTGCCCTTTTCATTTCCATTTGACTCGTTTCCTGAACTTTTTTCTAATTCTCTAATAAACGCACATCTGCTATATTTTGTATTATGTCAGGCTGTGGGGATTCCTTATATTTTATCTACAATACTTGGCTGTTAAGAGTTGACATTGACTTGATGGTACAAAATCAACCTGTGCCCAACCCACATCCTTGAAATAGCAATAACTCCAAAGATTCCCAGTCTTCTTCATTTTGGGCTGAGCTGTTTGGGAACGTTGAGTTACCCCCTTCTAAAAGATAATAGGTGGGAAAGTTTGGTCTGAGTTTCAATGTGGCTACAAAAGCAATCCCTGAATTCCAGCAAATTTTTTGATGTTGTTTGGCTATCCAGCAGCTTCTCTCCTTGTCTCAAGCTTTTAATAGTTGAAAAACTAGTATTCTGGTATCTTCTCCAGCTCCTAGAGTCAGTTGCTTCCTCCTTAATGCCTCTAGCAATTATTGTAAGCTATGAACTATATTTAACAGGCTCTTGGGGTACTTGAGGTACAGATAATTATCTTGATTTTTTTCCTCAACTGAGCGCTGTATGGTCATTAAGGTTTTAATTTAACCTATGCTTGTATCTGCTGATCCATTATAATCTTCATCTTTAATATCTAGTAAACTATTGATAGTGTCTATCCTGGGACTTATGACTTCCTTCTTATTAGTAGACGTACTATGATTGACACAGGCTGAATAATGATAATCTGATCTGGGAGGTTGGAAGGGGGTTAGTTTCTCCAACCAGAACTGAATCCTCAGACACTCTGACTAGCTGTGGACCACGTTGGAGGACACTGCTGTTTATTTCATCACTTTACCTGGGACACACATAAGGACGGAGACTGATCCTATGGCATAATGGGGAGACTACAGTGTGTGGAATTCCAGAGGATCCAGAATCAACTTATGAAGGACATTGTGTGATCTGCTGGGAGGTAAAACATTCAAAAGCCCTCCAACCAGTGATTCTGGGAATTAAACAGTTCCTACAGTTTAGACCAGGGTTGTGCAACCTCAGCAACTTTAAAGATGTATAAATTCAACTCCCAGAATTCCTCAACCAGCTATGGTGTAAGGAAATGACAGGTTGGTAATTTTTAAAATTCATACACACAAGAGCAAAGATGTTAATACACCTGAACACTGGTGAAAATGGAAGGAAAAAAATCAAGTATAAATCAAAATATGTTTAAAATATTTTTCTTAAGAAAGAAAACTTCTTAAGCAATAGCCACTATATGATCAGTTCTTCCAGGCAGGGGAAAAAAGATGAAAACAATTTAGAATATGTTTTTTTTAAAAAAACATTTTAATTAAAATTCTATTTGTAAAATGCCTATTTTTGTCTGTTATAGAGGCAACTTTTATGTTTTTTCCAAAATACTTCTTCCCCAAAGTTCATGCTAAAAGTAAGAGAACGCTTGCTTTAAAATTCTTTGAGCTGCATCATTCAAAGTGCTCTTTGAAAAACAGGTTTTTTTTCCTCCCCAGGAAGATCAAAAATAATTGTCAATACTTATACAAATGGATTTATAATTGGTAACATACAAAGGGAAACTGTAAGAAATCATTAGGAGAGATGTGAGTTTGTACTGTACCCTGGTGAAACCTGACCTGATAGAAGATTGTCCGAAGTTCAGTAAAAATTGTGGGATTTGTGTATGCTTGGCTTAAAAAAAACACACCTTAAGAATCTATAAATCTTTGAGGTCATTATTTTAACAGTGTTCACCTCCCCTGCCCCCAAATTCTTCCTTGAGGGTGAAATCCGAAGACTCCAATGTCATTTTTTTTCGTGCTGGCTCTCAATAACTCATGCATTTTGAAAAAGGAGTTTTCACCTCTTCGATCCACACAAAATAACCATCCTGGAATGGTTCTGAGGTCCCCACTTTAAAGCTTTAGTGTGTCCCACCCCAGCAAATCACCTACTGATCTGTCTTAACCTCATCTCGACAAAAGGACTAGGGATCTGGGACGCTGTTGAACCTTGGCTCTTTGGATTCCAAAGACGTGTATTTGTCAATCATCTGTGTCTTCTGCTGGAAGTGGATGACTGGCTTTTTCTGAAAGACACCAAAGTTTTCTTGGTTCTTTTTGTTGTAAATAGTGACTCGGTGCTCCAGTTCAGGGCTGGCTGTGGCAGACCCCGCTGGGCTGGGCAGTTTAAGGTTAACAGGATCCAGTCCTTTTTGGGTCAAGCAGGAGTCTTCTGACAAGGAGGACAACAGTTCTTGCACGACAGCATTACTGACTCTGCGATGGGGTGAAGAAGAAGTGACACGATCACTTTGGGCTACCTGACAGGCCCGCTTCAAGGGGCAATACTCAGAAGACTCCTCCCGGGTCGTACTGCAGTCTGTGGAAGAGCCAAAGGTCTGGCTGCTGTCACTTTGGGCTCTTGTGACCGAACTGTCTGTGGACCTGGAGGCGCTGCCTGACGCTGCGCTTGTGGAAATCCCATTGCTCTCCATGATCTTCATCGGCATTTCCACCAGGAAGAGATCAGAGGAGACATTAGGCTGGTGCACATCAATGGCTGCTGTCGTAATGACGCAGAAGGCTCCTTCAGGGACACCGCTGTCTGTATGCAAAGAGTCAAAAGATTAGAGGATTGCTAGCTTAGATTCAGAGAAGGCCGTTCTAGTAATAAGTGTTAAGCCTTGTCTGAAAAATCTTTCCTCTATTTAAAATACAGAGAAATACAGTTGGAAGACGACCCGGTGTTCCAATGTTGTTCTTCTTGAGTATGGAGTTATTTTGTGGAGTCCTTGGTGCTTTCCAAACTTGGTTTTTCTTGCAAATGTTTCATTCCCCAACTCGATAACATCGGCATGTGATGATCACCATCACCATCAAAGCATTGATGATGTTACCAAGTTGGGTAATGAAATGTCTGCAAGCAAATAACCAAGCTCAGAAAGCACCAAGGACTCACAGCTCAACCTTGAGCTACAAATATTATCTTTTATCGGCAATTAGTTTAATCTTCACAGCTTGTTATCTTTTTGTCTTGCCATTTAAGAGACCACAATTTAAAACTCATTTATTCAGATCTTCCAGTGCACGTGCATCTACAAATCCTTAGAAATGTTTAAAGTTGTAGCACAAATCAGGCCTTGCCTTCAAAGCCTCCCAGTTTAGGCACAACAATCCACATCTGTTAGGAAATTCTCCTTGCAAATGGCTCAGAAATAACTGGAAAATCTGCTCACTTTAATCCAGCTCAATAATGAAAAAAGCTTAGACTCTGGTGCCTACCTGGATGTGAAGCAAACCTGCTGCCGTTCTCAGCTCTCCACTCTCAAATCTGATATCCTATTTTCTAGCACAAATTATTAGCATTAACCAACCTAACCCTTGAAGCATCAGGCCATTCAATCTTTTAATAATAAGTCTCTTCAATAACAAACCTCTTCAGTTACTCATTCTATGTGGTGTACACCAACTTGATGGCATATTATCAGTCAAATATCTAGGGAGAATAATCCATTTGAATGCAAGCCATTCCTTGAAGGCCATAGAAACAGGGTTTTTGTAAAATAGGATTTAACTGCGGAATAGGCGCAAAGAGGGCTACTCCTGGCCTCAGCTGTCACATGAGACAAGTAGGTGGGTGCGGGGCTCCAGCTGTTTGTGCAAGTGGCAAAAGAAAATCTCACACTGAGAGGCGATAACGTTCCTAGGGGGCTGAAGAAGTTGGTGCTGTGACAGAAAGGTCAGCATCACAGGGCCTTCTGAAATTCAGTGGGGAGTTATGAAGGGGCAGCAGGCTCTTTCCATGGAAGGCCTCCTACAAAGACTCCCCTGAATGTGCATCTAAGTTTCAAAAACCAAGCTTACCACTGCTGGGCTCGTTGTAGTACTGACTGATGTAGTTGTTCATGTCATCTTTCACCACGGTCTCTAGAAAGGCAAATCGGGAATCATTAGTAGCAAACTCCAACCGTAAACTTGGTTAAGATTTTCAAGACAGGGCTCCGCAATTCCATGGTTCAGAAGACTCTCAATGAGTACCCTTTTTTATACAAGGTTTGGAAGGGGATGAGGGGAAGACATGTTTCTAACCGGAACTTTAAACAAAAAATGTAAAAATGTAAATGTAACACCTATTATAGAAAATAGGTTTCAGTTCACCGCTAAGTATGACATAATGACATTGGTGGACACTTGCCTGATGGTCTTGAGGGCTCCTGCTAACTTTCAGAACTCAAGGGTATTATTTTTTGCATGTTTAAGAAAGCTTTGTGGAGTCCCTTGGTGCTCTCTGAGCTTGATTGTTTTTCTACAGACATTTTCTGCACTGATAATGTTACTTAGTTTGGTAACGAATATCTGCAGAAAAATCACCTCAGAGAGCATCTAGGACTCCACAATTCAACCCTGAGCTACGAATATTCTCTTCTATTGGTAAGAAACAGAGGTGTGGTGGTGCAAGTGGCTAAGATGTTCGGCTTGTTGGCTGGAAGGTCAGTGGCCTGAGTTCGAGTCCCGGCACTGCCATGCAACAGGGTGAGCCCCTGCTGTTCACCTCAGCTCCTGCCAACCTAGCAATTCAAAAGCATGAAAGTAGATAAATAGGTACTGCCTACTTAAGCGGGAAAGGTAACAGCCTCCATGCACCTCTAGCATCTAGTCATGCTGGCCACATGACCACAGAAGCGTCCTTGGACAAACGCTGGCTCTTCAGCTTGGAATTGGAAATGAGCACCACATCCCAGAGTGGGTCGCGAGTAGCAGGGTAACGGCTACCTTTACTGGTAAAAAAGGTCTGCACCCAAAAGAGAAGTCCCTTAAAGCTTCCTTCAAAAATGCAAGGAAGTCACACATTACAAGTCTCCCCAGTTCATTCATCTTACTTATTATACTGTGTATTTCAGGTCAGTAAAGGATAAATCCATCCACCGTTCCTGTTAAGTAAGACTCTTAGTTAAGATAAGAAATAAACCTTATAAAGCTCTGATAAGAAGGACTCTTATTATATTGTGATGAACTGATGAAATGACCACAGTGATGTAATCTGGAAAAGGGGTAAATTCTCAGTATTTTCTTTCTCCGCATCTTTTTAAATACTTTCTTCATAAAGGAAGGTAGCAACCCAGGCATATTGAAGACAAAAACAGAACTACTTATGGGAGAAATGGAAAAAATTCCCTCCAGATTTCAGTATGTTATTTTGATACTGGAGAAATCAAGATAATTCCAAAATTATTTGCCATCGAAATGACAGGAGCCAATAAATGCTTGCCATGTGATGTTGGGGGGAAAAAACAGCAAGAGTTAGGAGTGGAAAAAATAATTATTTTAAAAGGCACATGTGGGCAGGAACACCCAGTTTGAAAAGGCAACTTGATCTGCTCACTTTATGGCATAGTGAATGCCTTACAAGCATCTACAATTTATGTGCGCGTTTTTTTTTTTAAATACCCATTTTGGAGGGGGGGAGAAGACAGTATGCTCAATCCTTTCAGTGGGGATCTCTTTAGCCCCCTGGGTCTCTGTGGCTACAGCCTTGCCTTCTTCACAGCACACTGTGGTTTGTAGGTGAAAGAAACAGATGTTTTCTGAGTACACGTTTTCCATACAAGGCTCAAACCACTGAGTGCTCGTTCCTGAATGAATGAAGCTTCTGAGATGGCAATCTAACCTGACACTGAAAGGGAACATGGCTGCCCTCCTGGTTTCATTGGCTTTTTAAAAGCTTTTTTGGCCTCTGTAGATCTTTAAATGCCTCCAGTCCAAAGGGTGCTCTCTGCTAATGTCTGAGTTTAGAAAGAAGCCTCAGTGCAGCTCAAGGCAAGATTGTGGGTCAGGAGCATCCTACAAGGCTTGTCAGCTACGTGCTGTTAGATATATTTCGTCTCAATCATCCGTCACTGAGTCGACAAACCACATGGAGCTATTGCCACATGCACCATTAATGATGCACCATTAGTGACCCATTGTGACAAGAATGGCCAGCCAAGTTGGGGGTATTATGTCTATGGCAAGCCCACACTGGAATGCTATGGATCCAAAACTCTGCGGAAGTTAAGAGGCAGAGCTGTCCGCACAAGCTCATCTCCTCCACTGTTCTGGCTTGCGAAACAGCCAACCAGGTGTGCTTGGGGCTCTCCAAAAACCCTCTACACTGTAGTTCTGCAGCAGCTGGTATTTAAGGAAGGCTGTCTGAAATTCAGAGGGAAGTGTACACCTGTCAGGTCAAAAAGCCAGCAGCAGCCCTCTTCTTTCCAGAATTTGTCTAGATCCTTTTTAGAACCATGGTCATCATCACCACATCTGATGGCAGCAAATTCTACAGTTTGACCATCTCCTCTAAAGTCTCAAGCCAGCTCAACTCTTGGTGATTATATGAACCTAATAATACCGTTCTCTACAATTGCCTGCTTCCAGGATGTGTCAAACTTTCTACTTTTCATTTCAAGGGGAGACTCTGTGTCCTGGAACTGTGAGAGAAGGCATGGAACTATCTCTGTTCACATTTTCAACATCATGCAACATGCAACTAGCCACGAAAAATCGCCTCCAATCCTGACAAAGTATATTATTTGGAACAGAATCACACCAACACCCCATTTTAAAGTGTTCTTTGAAGAAAGCTATCAGAGTTCAATTTTGTTTTTAAGGTTTTGTGAGTCCGTGTAGGGTGGTGAGAGTGGTGGGGTGTGTAAATGTGATGGAGCATAGGTGCATAATAGAGTAAAGAAGTGAAAACTTGCTAGCTGATAGTATGGAACTTTAATCAACCAAATGAACCAATCCAACAGTTAATGAAATCAAGTAGAGGTGCAACTGAAGTGTAAACATTTAAGGTGGGCCTAAGAGAAGCACAGAACTGCCTGAATTAAGATTTGGATCAGCACCTTTTCCGGTCAGGCAAGTGTTGTGTTTTTCAATAGACACAGGAGATCTCACTGTTCACTGAAATGAAATTAAACCAGGCCAGTCCCATGTTCTCAGTTGAGATCGGTTTCAGCAAGTTTAAATCATTCAAGTTCAAATCATGTCTCTATAAAAGGATGAGAAATGTTCCAAGAACTTTATGTTGTGGCAGGAAAGTTACGAGTCTGAAGTTCTCTCTGCTGAAGAGAAAATGTAAAATTAAATATTCAGGGGAAGTCAGTTTCCTTCCAAAACTACAGATGACAGGGATAATCCTTCCCCTATTAGCCACATAAAACATACTCCCTTCACTGTGGCAGATGGACATTTACTGCAATATCTTTTCAGTAAATGCCTTCCGTCTCCTGTGAATGTCAGTTACTTTGTCAGGTACAAAGCAAGCACCTTTGCTGCGTCTGCAACATAAACCCCAGCCTCATTATCTGCTTTGCAAATGACAATTTCCAGATTCAGTTTAGGATTAAAAGCATTTGTGTTTTCTGCTTCCCCATTTTTTGAAAAAAAACTTTTCCATTACTTCCAATTGTTTTCTTCTTGCAAGGATTGAATTTGATAGCTAAGGAAGCCATTCAGAAAGGAACTTCTGAGAAAGACTAGAGCTCCTCAGGATGTAAAGCCAAACGCTTCAGTCACAGGAATTCATGGGTGCCAAAAAAAAATCAAGATGGCAGTCAAAAGTATGCAACAAAAGCCTCGCTCTTTTTTAACGGTATTATTGCTGCTGCCTCCTGCACACAGAGATAAACCACATCTACATACTATTCAAAAGAGATAATTAAAAAGCTAAAAAGGAAAAGACCAAAACACCCCCTCGCCATCAATCAACAACCAGATAAGCAGAGATTAACACCAAAATTTACACGATTATCAGTCAAGCAGAAAACAGTCTTCCAATCCAGGAACTACCAATTCAGACAAGCAATCCGATGGTAGATAACAGCCTAATCAACGAACTACCAAGAAGAAAACAACACTCCCACCAACACTTGCAGGGCAAGCCACTTGTATATCAGAGAGTAAACCCCTCTCCCTTCTAGCACTGAAGATGTTGCCTAGTTGGGTGATGAGACATCTGCAAGAAAACAACCACGTTCGGAGAGCATCAAGGATCACACAGCCTTCTACAGAATCAGACTAACTAGTTAATTTACCTTGATATTATCTGTATCACCACTTCAAAGCTCCTTTCCAACCCCATCTGGAGAAGCTACAGATCAGAGCGTGGGACCCTTTGAAGGCAAAATATCTGGTTTATTCTTATTAAAGCTTTCTCTAGCTGGACACTGCAGTCTATCAACTACGCAAATGCTGTATCAATAATTTCCTTTTTCTTATCTCTTTTTCTGAGCCTAGCTCAGCCCTGATCAGTTGTAATTAAAACTCCGTAATGTGCAAGGATAAGGTTTGTGCTACTCGCTGGTTAGACAAATCTTTTGATAAACTTGCAAACTGCTCCAGTTTAGTGAACAAGAAGCTTGATTTTTTTATTGCAGACTTAGGGAATCCCTTGCCGTGACAGATGAGCTGCAGAAGATCAATGGGGTAAGGCCTTTTAAGAAGATTTTCCTCACATGTACTTCAAATCAATTGATTACTTGTATGAGTTCTAAGCAACTAAATATCTCTAATACTCAAATGGATACCCAAAAAGGAGATTGCAAAATAAAGGATTCATTTCTCCTCTTGCTTCTTTCTTTGACTAACATTTTTATAACATCTGGGATAATTTATCTGGCATTTCAATAACAATCCTCTCCTACAATTGTAGTATTCATTCATTAACAAATATATTTGGATTATTTTTTGATATTAATTAAATAGAATAATTGATTCATGATTAAAACTGTTTAAAGATGCTGTTGCATTGCCTTCCTTTGGTCCCTGTAAAAACAAACCCCTTAAACTTTGTCCATACAAATTCTGTATTTGTGGAGTAAAGAGTTGTCATCAGCTTTGGATGAAAAACAGTCTAATGTCATTATTGCCTCCCCATTTTGGCTGCCTTACTGGGACTTCATTTAATAAACTAACTCCGTGTCTCTGGGGACAACCTAATAATCACCCACTCTGAAGTCCCAAGGACTTGCTTCAACAAGGCAGTAATTGTTTTAATGGAAGGCCAGACAATGTCTCATGGCTGCAGGAATTAACAAAGAAAGGAAAAGGAGTTTCAGTAGCCAACAGAACCCATCTCGAGCAATTATGGTGTCATGTGCTCTTTATCCCCCCTTCTAGCATAAAAAAGGAAGTTGGTTTGAAATATAATTTCATAATTTCAAGGCCATTCCCTTTGCAAAGATTTCCAAAAAAACTGACTAATAAACAAGTGAGGAGTACATTTCTGCAAAGTCTAAAAAGAAAGTGAGGGAAAGAGAATTTCACAAGAAAATGTACAATTTAGATCAGTCTATGATGGAAGAGATAAAAGGCTCATAAAGGAGATTTTAAGAGGTTCGGGAGCCATTAGTACTCCATAAAAGCAAAAGCTTTTTCTGAAGATTTAAAAGAAGTTCTAAAGCAATAAACTGAACAGTTGGCATACTGAATCTGTTAAGAACTACAATCTGGGTGTAGGCAAGCAGGGTCAAAAAAGGCAAGATGTTGGCCATGATGCAGCTTTGACTGCAGCTCCCATTTTATGCCTCTACCCAAGAGATGATCCTGCTTGCAATATATGGCAGAACTTGCTTATGCAATTTATTTATATATTACAATAAATATTATTTAAATAAATGTATGAAATTTATATGCTGCCCATCTCACTATCAAGTGACTGTGGGTGGCTTACAACATCACAAAACCAAGAATAAAAATATTAAGATTAACAAAGATTCAGTACATAATCTTTTTAGGAATCAGTACATAATCTTTTTAGTCCACAATAAATATTATTTAAAACAAAACGATAAGCAGATCTCAATGATCATTGATCAGAAACTACCCAGACTATTCAAGACATCACTGACAGACTGAAAACACAGTATCTCCCCCCCGCCTTTTTTTTTAGTGTGCATAAGTTCTTCTACCTTTTACCAGAAAATGAAACCAGAAAGGACCAGATTAGTACCGGAAACAGATGACATATTTTTTTAACGCAAGCATTTTAAAACTGATGCTTACATACAACCTGCCAGAACATCATTTCCTGTATTGCATAGTTCCATGTTCTTAATTTTGGGATATATAAATGTTTGTGGTAGACTCAGTGCCTGTGGGGCTCTCAAATTTTGCTTCGAAGAGGCCTGATGCTCAGGACACGTGATGCCAAGGCTCTGAAGACGCATCTGAGCTGCTCTCGGTGGAGCCTTAACTTATGAGCTTCTCCATAAAAATATCATACGGGGATAGGAAGGGAAAAGGAAGTTGAAAATCAGCAAAGTCTCCTCTTTCTCGTGGAGGTTTGCGACTCTTCATGGTCAAATAGCTCACGGTGAATGTTTTCATTGTTCTTTATGGGTATGGGAAATATAATTGGCTTCAGGAGGAGTATCCCATTTCTCCAGAATTAGGGTAGGTCTAACTCACTAAAAGCCCATTGTCTGAGCCAGGACTGAAGATCTCCAGGTGAGAAGTTTCTGAAGGGACTCAGAAGCAGCATTTCCACAGCGAAGAGCAACCTTGCCTGTCTTGCAACAAATTTTAAAAAACAGGCATCTGGACTGGATTTTTCTCAAGTAG